>JACXGJ010015809.1:0-13047 GCA_016801105.1 Esox niger | reverse complement strand
TCAAGATCACAGCTGCCACTGTCCTGACCCCCCTTCTTCCCGATTTCCCGATGTCTGTCCCTGTCTTTGACCATCTGGTTATGCCCCTCATCTAGGCTGGATTTGAATGGACGCTGGGATTAGCCCACATGCATTGAACTATTAAAACTTGGACTCTTAATATGTTCACCCGGCACAGCCAGAAGAGGACTGGTCACCCCTCGGAGCCTGGTTCCTCTCTAGGTTTCTTCCTAAAATTCGGCTCTCATAGGGAGTTTTTCCTAGCCACTGAAGTTCAACACTACTGTTGTTTGCTCCTTGGGGTTTAAGGTCGGGTGTTTTGTGAAAGCACTTTGCGACAACTGCTGATGTAAAAAGGGCTTTATAAAATAAATTTGATTGATTGATAGGAGACAGGAAACATTTTGAACGTGCATTCCTTAGATCTACAGGAATTTACAGTGGAGAAGAACTGACCCTACTCCCCCGGTCCAATAATACAGCAGAGTAAGACCTTGGGGCTGAGAAAAGTGGGGTCCAGTGACAATGTGGCCTTATCCAGGAGACACCCTGGACTGCCCAGTAGGCAGGAAATCAATCGACCCACATTGCCAAGCATCAACCAAAGTGACACCCAACAACCGATACCACCATGAAATGAGGGCAGAGTATTGCCAACCCATTTGTATGATGGGCGCAACAGAGACCACAACAAGCCAGTGACTCCGCCCTCCTAATGGCATTGGAGGGAGGACATCCCAGTGGCCATGAGAGCCCACCTGGCAAGACCGCAGGGATAGATGGTATTAAACCTTCCCGGGCACCTTCGCACCCCTAGGCCTGACTTCACTGAATCATAGACCATGCTAAAGAGATGAGTCTTTGGTAGACTCTTGAAAGTTTGCAACGAGTCTGCACATGGAACGTTAGTTGGCAGATCATTCCCCT
Source organism: Esox niger (assembly GCA_016801105.1). Taxonomy (NCBI): domain Eukaryota; kingdom Metazoa; phylum Chordata; class Actinopteri; order Esociformes; family Esocidae; genus Esox; species Esox niger. The sequence goes on along the minus strand of JACXGJ010015809.1, from coordinate 12,120 downwards.
GTAGTGGAGCTTTATGAGAGAAAGCCCTTTTTTTGAGTGTGATCCATGTTGTTTAACAGTGTCTCGAGGCATTTACACTGGTTACGAATGGCACTGCTGTTTAGTAACGGTAGAAGGAAACCTCCAGATCGGTTGATGATTTTTCTTTTATTTGAGACTAAAGTGTTCTTTCTAGACATCCTGAAAATATTAAGAGACCACTGCACCTTTTTCTTTCCTTTCCAAAACATTTGAAAAAGCATGTTTTGAGTTAGGAACAGAAGCGTTCAATTTGTAGTAATCTCTTTATTTTAACCCTTCTGTTCCTCACTCAAAACTTTCCTTTTCAACTTTTTTGACTGTGAGCGACAGAATCTAAAACAAAAATCCAGAAAATCACATTGTATGATTTTTAAATAATTAATTAGCATTTTATTGCATGACAAGTATTTGATCACCTACCAACCAGTAAGCCTCGGTCTGGAGCTCCACGCAAGATCTCACCTTGTGGGGCATCAATGATCATGAGGAAGGTGAGGGATCAGCCTGGAACTAAATGGCAGGAACTGGTCAATGACCTGAAGAGTTGGGACCACAGTCTCAAAGAATACCCTTAGTAACACACTATGCCGTCATGGGTTAAAATCCTGCAGCACACACAAGGTCCCCCTGCTCAAGCCAGCGCATGTCCAAGCCCATCTGAAGAAGGATGAGTACAACCCCAAGAACACCATCCCAACCGTGAAGCATGGAGGTGGAAACATCATTCTTTGAGGATGCTTTTCTGCAAAGGGGACAGGATGACTGCACTGTATTGAGGGGAGGATGGATGGGGCCATGTATCGCGAGATCTTGGCCAACAACCTCCTTCCCTCAGTAAGAGCATTGAAGATGGGTCATGGCTGGGTCTTCCAGCATGACAACGACCCAAAACACACAGCCAGGGCAACTAAGGAGTGGCTCCGTAAGAAGCATCTCAAGGTCCTGGAGTGGCCTAGCCAGTCTCCAGACCTGAACCCAATAAAAAACCTTTGGAGGGAGCTGAAAGTCCGTATTGCCCAGCGACAGCCCTGAAACCTGAAGGATCTGGAGAAGGTCTGTATGGATGATTGGGCAAAAATCCCTGCTGCAGTGTATGCCAACCTGGTCAAGAACTACACGAATCTCTGTAATTGCAAACAAAGGTTTCTGTACCAAATATTAAGTTCTGCTTTTCTGATGTACCAAGTACTTATGTCATGCAATAAAAGGCTAATAAATTATTTAAAGTCATACAATGTGATTTTCTGGATTTTTGTTTTAGATCCCATCTCTCACAGTTGAAGTGTACCTATGATAGAAATTACAGACTCTACATGCTGTAATTTAGGAAAACCTCCAAAATCAACATTGTATCAAATAATTGTTCTCCCCACTGTTGGTAAACGTGTGAATGCCTTTCCTTAGCCACCGGAAAACTGGGTAAGACTGCTGTCTTTAAGTTGTTTATATTTTTAAAGACAACTGCTGACCATTTAAAAATGGTAAGAATTGAATTGGTCATGATTCTTCTATTTTAGAAAATTCTCACACCTCCATTGATCAAATGCTGAGTCCTGTTTCTGTGTCTCTAAGACTGCAGGGAGGATGCCACAGGGGGTAAGAAAGATTGACAACATTTTTACATGGACCTATAATGTTTTATGTTCAGTTTCAATATAAATTCGACATCTTTATAATGATGTATCAGATGTTCACACTCGAATGTTGCTTGCTTATAAGTGTTCTGTGAATTTGAGGTGACAGTGTATGCACTTTCCTTGATTGGATCTACACTATCCTTAAATATTTCAGATATATCGAAGACTCGCCCCTGCTTGACAATGTTCAGTCAAGGGCATAGATGCTTGCCTTTCTTGTCACAGGGCAGCTCTGGTCAGGAGGATGCCACAGGTGGTAAGATTTATTTAGTAGACCAACATTGACTCCAACAGATTTCTGCATCAAGTTTTCATCCAATTGAAATTGGTCTGCAATGTCAGTTTTAAGAAGGTCCAAGACACTCACCCTAGGGGTCAGTGTTCAGCCAAATGCATAGTGGAGATACAGTGCCTTGCAAAAGTTTTCATCCCCCTTGGCATTTTTCGTGTTTTGTTGCCTCACAACCTGGAATTAACTTGGATTGTTTGAGGATTTGCATCATTAAATTTACAGAACATGCCCACAACTTTGAAGATGTTTTTCATTGTAAAGCAAACAACAAATAGGACAAAACAACAGATTAAGTCAATGGGCATAACTATTCACCCCCCTAAAGTCAATACTTTGTTGAGCCACCTTTTGCCGCAATCACGGCTCCAAGTCGCTTTGGATAAGTCTCTATGAGCTTGCCACATCTTACCACTGGGATCTTTGCCCATTCCTCCTTGCAGAACTGCTCTAGCTCCTAGAAGTTGGATGGTTTGTGCTTGTGAACAGCAATCTTTAAGTCTGACCACAGATTTTCTATTGGATAGAGGTCTGGGCTTTGACTAGGTCATTCCAACACATTTACATGTTTCCCCTTAAACCACTCAAGTGATGCTTTAGCAGTGTGTTTGGGGTCATTGCACTGCTGGAAGGCGAACCTCTATCCTAGCCTCAAATAACACACAGTAGTACAGGTTTTGCTAAAAAAGATCCCTGAATTTAGCACCATCAATCTTTCAAGATTGGTTCTGGAGGCAATTTTGTCCCTCCTGGGGAATGAGGTATGTACACAAAGAATCAGCATTCTACGTCAATCGGAGTTGAAATGGCATAAATGTGGAAATAATGCTTTACGGCGTGGCCTGTGGCGCCCCTTGTGGATGAATCAGGTCAGGTGTCTGTGTGGATAATGTAACTGGTCTGTATTTTCATCATGTGATACTGCAATGCAGACATGAAGAGTATGTATCCAAACATTTACACTGGTCAGCCGTTTTGTCCAACAACTTGGAATATACGTACCTCTTAACCTTTACCACCTTTAAGGACAATATCTATAAGACACGGGTATGCTGATTGTCAGATCAATCAGACTTATTGTTGATTGTTTAAGTAAATTGTTATAGGTTTCATACAATGTTCGCTATACAAAATATCCAACGCCATGTATATGATTGCTTCTTGATGCAATGTTGCACCTCTTGGGGAACTAGGAATGTAGACAATGAATCAGTATTCTAGGTCAATCGGGGTGCAAATAATGTCATTGTTTAAAATGAATGGCCTGTGGAGGAATCGATTCTGGTGTCTGGAAGATATACATAGCCTATAATTTCATTGTGCCATAAAGTAAAGCACATCTGATTTTTATCGATGTTTTACGCTGGTCAGCTACTTTGTCCACCATCTTGTAATTAATCTTGTATCTGTGGACATAGACATGGGCATACAACACATGGATGCCGATGGCCAGGTCAATCAGAATAATTGATTGGCAGACATGATAGGTCCTTGAGTCCCTAGGAGAACGAGGCATGTGCACAAGGAATCTGCGTTCTAGGTCAATCGGGGTGGATTGTGGAAACATTTGGGGAAAAAATGCATTAAGGCATGGCCACTGGCATCCCCTGTGGAGGAATCGGGTCGGTCTCTTTGAGGTAGTGTCATGTCCTGGCTATGCCCCTAGCCATCTTCGCACTGGCTGGGGCCATAGTCAGGACGTGGCCAGAAGAGGTGCCTCTATGTTCTTGGGTCTCCCCAATTGGAGGCAGGTGTTGGTTGTTGCCTCCAATTGGGGAACCTATTTATGTTGAATGTTTGCCCACATTAAGGTGGTTAATTTTTGGTTGTCAGCCGAAGGCTATAATACCCAGTTGCTAGAGCTGCTTTGAGTTTGTTTGTTTATTTCGTTATTAAAAATGGATTCCAAAGACCGTTTTGCCTCTGCACTTCTGTCCTTGAAACAGCAATGTGACAGAATCAACCACCAACAGGACAAGGCAAGCAAAACGGCCAAAAGGCAGCCCCAATAAGTTTTTGGGGGGGTGCTATATGGGAGTATGTACGAAGCCCTGCAAAGGGCCTTCAGGGCTTTGGAGCACTCCCAGGAAATCCTGGCTGCCCAGCGGTCGTCGCAGCCTGCGCCCCGCGCTGCCCAGCGGTCGTCGCAGCCCGCGCTGCCCAGCGGTCGTCGCAGCCCGCGCTGCCCAGCGGTCGTCGCAGCCCGCACCCAGCCCCTCACGCTGCCCAGCGGCCGTCGCCGCCAGCCCCTCACACTGGCCCCCCGAGCCAGCGGCGCCCCCTACTGTCTGGGAGTCGCAGCCCGTCCCGGGTGCTGGGCTTACCCCTGACGGTTTGTTGCCGGGCCGCCCGCCCCCCCTGGTTGTCCCTGTCTTGCGTTCAGGAGCCCGCGCCATGGGGGGGGTACTGTCACGTCCTGGCTATGCCCCTAGCCATCTTCATACTGGCTGGGGCAATAGTCAGGACGGGACTAAAGAGAGGCCTCTAGACACCTCTATGGTCTTGGGTCTACCCAATTGGAGGCAGGTGTTGGTTATTGCCTCCAATTGGGGAACCTATTTAAGTTCACATTGGGAACACACTGATGTGGTTCATTGTGGCTTGTCAGCCGAAGGCTATGCAACCCTGTCAGTTGGTCTGCTTTACGTTTGTTGGTTTTGTTTGTTTCTTTCACCATTAAAACATGGATTACAACGACCGTTTTGCCTCTGTCTATCTGTCCTCGAACCAGATTTATGACATTAATATCAAAGTTTTTTTGCAGGAACATTGTTTGTACTGTAATTTTGTTGATGCAGAACATCCATTCATGTAACTAGTGGTAATGAACAATAGACTAAGTAATATACATTATTCAAGATGAGAGATATTGAGCATGAAAAGTAATTGAATTAAGATTGACACAATGTATGCGAGTACTATCTATCTCTGTACGGAGGACACAAGTTAGGAAATGGGATGCCCCATTACTGGTGGGTCCCTAACACCCAGTTCATACCACTTGCTAGGAAATGTGTACGTGAATGTCAGGACTCTCTGACTAGACCCTTGGGTCATAGGTTGGAATATGCCATACAAGGGTACTTTGTAGGATAACAAATCCTTATAATAGTCTGTGTAATGGTTGGCTATGAACACTGACCGCGTCCTGTGTCCTGGCATAAAAGACTGTGTTGATGTTGTGTGACGGTAATTACATTGACAGGAACTCAACGGAGTAAGTACAGAGAGAAAATTATTAGAGATATGTCAAAAGCTTACAGAACCCTTAGTATCAGTCCTTAAACAATTTACTCATTAGGATGTAGACTGAAACAAAACAGTACTCTCACAACATAACCTTGTTGACATCATTACCCTTAATGATTAGAGAACACAGCAAACCTGAAATGTCTGGATCCTCATTTACATGCTTCTGGAACATTACCTACATTGTAACACCAAGACCACACATTTTCATTAAACATAACTATAACATAGAACAGCAAAATCTGGTCAAAGGAAGTTATTTCAGGTGACACAAATACTGACACTATGGGGTAAGTTGCATCGACACGTGGGTGTGTAAACACCAAGCACTGAATACATCCTTCAATTTGTTACTAGTACAAAGTCCTCTTTTTTGGCAATTGCTTGATTCACTGAAGACCTCTCTTGGTTCCAATAAGATGTTCTTCCAAAGTCATTACAATTGTTCTGCTCCTCCAAAGGTCAGACAGTCAGTTATGAAACATTTCTTGGCAGACCGATGTTACAGAATATAAAAGTCGGATGAATATGGCAAGGTGTTGTCCTTCATAGTTCAAATGCAGGTTACGATAACACAGCTCTAGTTGTCTCCATCCTAGCAGCTCTATCAGCTGGGACAGGAGAATCTGTGCTCTCTTTTGTGATGGCCAAGATGACCAGTTTTATCTAAGGGCTCTATAGCTGCAGGCCGGGTCGGAAGTGATGGTTACTATTACATTTTTTACTTTTTTATCAGTGAATTCAATTCCCTGTGCCTCATTTTTAAACACTGGAGCCCTCCTGAAGCATGTGGTGTCAACCCCAGGTTCCTCTTTCTGCTACCTGGGCAGCAGATGCGATGTACCTGGTATGGACCCAACCAGAGTGGCATGATGTTGTGCAGTTAAACTTTCCGTGCCCCAGCAAATGTTGTCCAGAACCTGAGCTTTCCTTAGCTCCCCCCATTGGTTGGAGGTTACCTTCTTCCTCTCATGGCAGAATCATCAGGATAGCTGTCAGGAATCCAGGCATTAATGTAGATGCACTGCACCCGGGAGTAGAATCCGCTTGTGCATGCGGGTGCGTGCGCATGCGTGTGTAGTTCAGTTCCAGGAGCAGACCAGCAGGTCCTGGTGCTTTCTACGACCAATGAAAATTAAAGAATATAAATAAATGTCCTTCCTCATCATTCACAAGTATTTTATATAACTAATTATTTATATAAATGCAAGAAATAGGCCTAAAGAATGATAAATCCACGCCACCTTTACACCGATTGTAATCCATGATGATTTGTGGTTTCTGCTTCTCATCCTGATGTACAGCTATTTCCCAGTGTTTGCTGCTCAGAAAGAGTCCATTTCTTCCCCGCCGTGGGATGTAGCTCACTGCTGTAGTGGTGGTTGTGAATGCAGTGATGACAAGACATCCCTCCACTTTGTTTGAGCTTCCCCCCAAACTAAAGCAGTCTTGTTTGCCCTGATGGTCCCTACCAGGGCCACTTTCTTCCTCAGAAGCTCCTGGGCAAGTATATACCTGGCACCTCCAGGCATGTGATGTGGCGACATCGGCAGTGACCCAAATTTTCCGCCCGTACATTCCTGGCTTACTGGGCAGGTACTGCCGGAATTTGCAACGGCCTCTGAAGTGAATGATCCGCTCATCAACACAGACGCCGTCCCCTGGATTGAACAAAAGTGGGAGGCTCTCTGTCCATAAGTCCCACATGGTCCAGAAAGCAGAAAGCCTGTCCTCCTTGTGTCGAGAAGGACTGGTGAGTCAGTCAGTTTATGATTGGGAATCATTTGTGGGACATAGCGGCCCTGAAGACTGGTCTCCCACTCTGGCCATCCCACAGGCTGAGGGTAGATTCCCCTTTGGACCGGAACACACCTTCTCTACTTACTGATGAAATGTCCCCTCAGCCAAGCTGCATTATTATCTTGGCTGTGAAAGCAGCCAGGTGCGTAAACACACTAACGGATGTTTTTGTTTGCAGGATGCCATCTTTTTATTCACGCACCTCTTCAAAGACATGAACACCATCCCCCAAAACATGCCCTTTTTCACCCCTGAAATAATCAGTACATGCTTATGGATTCTCACAGACTCTCTTGCGCCGTGCCATGCAAGCACACACATAAGCACACACATGCACACAAAAACTCTTGGGGCCCCTTAATAGTCACATTTCATAACATAACTGGCAAGAATACAATAATTTCATCCATTGGCCTACAATGGGAAAATGGTTGAATCTGGTAGAATTCATTTTTTTAAAATCATATCACTACTTTTCTTCTAAATGAAATGCTTACATTACGAATGCATGGTTTTATACTGTAAAGGCAGTGAGATAAAAAAAATGTTTTTGAATGGAAGTCAATGGAAAAAATTGGCCCTCGAAGGTGTCCAGAGGGATGATCTGCCATTACATAAAGAATATTAATGCAATCAAATAAACTGGTTTGCTAATCTTTGACATATCCAAGACTCTAATCACCACAAAAGCCCCATGCACCTACTGTTTATTATATGGAAAATATTAAATGTTTTATTATATTTTTGTAATAAATAATGAAGTCATTCAAACAATCAAACTGGCATTTAAAGGGTTAAAAGCCTGTGAATGATTGAATGTTTGGTTGTTTTGAACAGTTTTGAAGTTGTCTAAGAGATTTATGGAGAAAAAAGTTGAAAAACATATTAATGTATGAATATTTCATCAGTTTATTGTATGGGGACATTTTTGTCCTCGAAGGTGGCCAGAGGGTGCGGAATTCACCAACAGAGTACGAAAGACATGTAAGAGTTAAAGACATTGGAATTCAAAAATATAACAAAAAATAAGAATTCTGCCCAAAATTCTGGCCACAAGCTCCAACACAGACAAAATGATCACTAAATGAAAAAATGTAATTGTCAAAAATACAAATGTCAGAGAAGGGCAAAAATGTCAGAGAAGGGCATAAGGGCTGGATTTCAACTAATTTCTGAGAACAACTTTGAAACACGGAAAAACAACAAGAACAGCAGCAGGTTAAACTGCTTGCCAAACTGCACTACCTGTAAGTATGTTGGAAATTTTCTTATGACTTTGGCTTCCAACATGTAGTAAGATTGTTTTAGTGTTGTGTATTAGTAGCAAGATTGTTTTTTTAATGACAGTTCCTAAACTACATTTACTGTTATGTCCCGATCATTATGCTTTATTAAACAGAACATTTGTGATTTTTTTTTGCTCAAAGAGTAATGGGACAGGTTCAAAGTTTAAACCCATGCATCAGCAGTACATGTGCATTGGAGGAAATGGCCTAGACTGCAGGAACATCTTTGGCCACACAGCAACACCCTGGGGAGGTGGGCCAAGGGAGATCCATTGGACTAACACTCCTTGCACTTCTCAACCTAGTCTTAGTAAAAAGCATTGAACAAAGTCAAGTACTCTGGGGAAGTACTTTTACCACCCTTGGCAAAAAATGCACAGTAACCTGTGTTCTATACACAAGCATCTTACATGTTATTGTATTGCATATCGCTTTACTTTTAAATTGTGGTCTGAGACATCATTGGTATTGGTTGTATGACTGGGTAATACTTTGTGTTATCAATCCAACAGGTAAATATACTGAGACACTCCTCCATTAAGACTACAAGCTGTTGGCTATCACAAGGAGGCGCAGGGAATCCAAGAAGGGAGATGGAGGCAAACGCAGGGATGCAGGGGAAAACTTTAATGAAACTAAAAGCAGAACAAAACCAAGTGCCATGCACTACAAACAAGTCAACAAACAAGTCAGCAAACATGAAACAGGAACAGGCACAAAGGCAACAGCAACAAACAACAGTAACAGGCAACAACATTGACAGGCAACATGGACATAAAACAACGACCCAACCAAGGCAGGGAGAAACTGGCTGAACTAAATACACAGACTAACGAGGAGAACAAAAATAGGTGGGGGCAAAACACAGGTGAATGAAATAAACTAATACACTGAAATAAGGACAAGACAAATCACAGCCAAACAGAAAACACGGAACGGCCCCAGCAGGGTGGGACAGTGACAGTTGGCTATCACTGACCTAAAGTATACTATAAATGTTTGCATGTTGTCTTTGTATGATCATTTTGATGATGGCAAAAACATAACATTTTAACTTTGGTATGTATAGAAAGGTTTAATGGTGAATGAATTTTCTTTTCACTAAATTCATTTTTCAAATGTTTTTTCCTCACATTTAGAGAGAACATATACCTTCTTGCCATGAAGAACCTTTTTTTCTTGATATCCGAAGATGTGCAGCAGACAGAATAAAGACTCAGGATAAAGATGTCAAAAGGTTGTTCTTACATGTCAACACCTGGAGTCTGCTTCTACTGTGTTCAATATTAAGGAGCAATGCACAGGGAGAGCTGCCCCTATTTCAGGAATACTTTATTCTGGAACTGTTTACTTGACAACATTAAGCATTGTATTAACATCTCTGAACAGTATAACAAGACACTACCTTGACTATTTACATCATAGACCCCCATGCCTGTTAGTTGATTCTAATGATTTAAGTTCCAATGTCCACAGTTGATTCTGTATGGCCAGTGCATCCTGCAAAAAGTAGTTGTGTGTGTCATTAAATACATCATCATGAGATTTCAGTAAGAAGTTTGGAAATGATTGGGGAATGTAAGAGCTTCTCTGGTTCAATTCTGCTGAGCAAAAACCTCTGCCAATATCTTGTTCACCATCCAAAGGGCCAATGACTCAAACAGGTATGTCCAGGAAGTTGGCTTGTGTGATGATCATCCTGACTTGTAGAGGGATGTATATGAAAGCATTTGTCCAGGATTCTGTCATTCAACCCCAGAGATGTGAGGAAGCCAAATACATAATTCGATGCAGCACCGTTTCTGTAAACACAGGCAACATATGTTTATGTAACTGATTCATTAGGTGGCACTTTTTATACCAAATGTATATTTGTTATTGTTAAAAAGTGTTTGTAATACATCTGACAATGAAATGCATGCATGCGATTTGGTAATACTTGAGAATAATGCATTAGAGATGAGGTACAGTGACAGGTGAGTCACACCAACTAAACTGGGATGTCAAACATGGCACAAACTGATAGCAAGAGAGTACAGAGAGGGACAACGGTAGGGAAGAGAGGTCACATGACTGTCAGGGAAAAAGCCTGTTTCACTGAATTCTAAAACACTGTCTTTTGCTGGATGTTTAGTTACCAGGCCATACACACAACCATGTTCCCTAAAACCATATAACATGGGTCCCATTGCAACTAAGAGAGTAAACCAACAGGAAAGACATTGTGATGTAATTGGCTTCACAACTAAAAGCATAACCGTTATTTAGCTAGCTAAAGACAGCTTTACCTAGTCCATCAATGTTTACAGACACATGGATAGTACTGCAACCAAGGCAGAAAAGCCATTGGCAATTACTAAGGGTTAAAACTAAAGGCACCATTTTTCTAGCTAGCTAAAGCAAGCGTTACCTAGTTCATTACTGAAACACACAGAATGTTGTGCACAACACCTAAAACTAACAGTAGGGAAGAGATGTAACAAAACATTTTTTTCCTGGCAGTTATACATCACTGAATTGTAAAACAGTGATTTTTGCTGTTGCCATAACCATGTTCCCTAAAGCAATATAACATGGATAGTACTGCAAACAAGCCATTAGCAATAACAGTCACAACTAAAGGCACTAGCTATCTAGCTAGCTAAAGCCAACTTCCCCCAGTTCATGAAGGTGACAGACACTAATTAACACAGAACGTTCCCTAAAAAAACAGTGAAGGTTGCGCGGTCACAGGTAGAACACCTAATGTTTATCCAGGGTTATGATGGTGTTAAAGCCTTCTTTCGGTTTTCACACCTGTAAAGAAATAGTTGCTATTTCTAATATATTCATGTGTGAAATACATTTTTGATTGCCTTGTGCCCAGTTGCCTGCATAACCACAGTGAATAGTTTGGGATTACAATAGTCCATGGACGTAAACTGCTTGAAATATATTAAAACTCCAATATTCAGACCTCTATAGGTTTTGTAGGAATTCAGACGTGTTAAACTACTTAAAACTGTTTGAAGTTCACCTTCCAAGCACTATCACACAAGCAGAAAGGATGTACAATATGCTCTTCAAACAGCAAAGCTCATAATAAATCTGTAGCTTATTTATAGTCTATCTTGTTAAAATCATGTGCTATACTGTACTGGAAGCATAATTGTTTTAGCCTCAATAGAATCTTAACAATTATTTTGTATGCACAATCATTTCAAAGGGCAATGTGAAGTTTTAAATGTAAATGACTTAATTCTGGTCTAACTGAAGTATTAATAATAGCATTTCCATCCTTAGTAATCCCAAGATGTGAAGTCTTCCATGCCAGGTTCAGATTTTTTCTCTACTTCTGATCATCAGCTATCAAATGTAAAACAATGTTAACAATATGTAGGCCTGGGACCTCAAACTTACTGTGCAGGTTATTTCCTGCCCAGTTGGAACACATTTCTCAGCTAATCGTAGACTAGATTAGTAATCACTAGAATATAATTACTTCTTCAGTGTGTATTACTTAACAGTGTAGGTTTGTACTGTATGTGGGGGGGGGGGGGGGTCAATGAATCCCAGGTTTTTCCATTCCTTTCCATGGGGTCACATTGACCTGCCTGTAATATTGAGGGGACATGACCCACCGTCCCCCCTTATTCTACACCAGGGGTGTCAAACCGGTTCCATGGAGGGCCGAGTGTCTGCAGGTTTTCGCTCTCACCTTGTACTTGATTGATTAATTAGGCCACTAATTGGTTAGTTTTTACCCTCACCTGGTTGATTAGGTCTGTACTGGGAACACATTTAAAGGAAAAACCAAAAACCTGCAGACACTCGGCCCTCCATGGAACCGGTTTGACAC
>JACXGJ010015808.1:0-13052 GCA_016801105.1 Esox niger | reverse complement strand
ACACACACACACACACACACAGAGACGGAGACACACACACACACACAGAGACACACACACACACGGAGACAAACACACTCAGACAGACCATTTTACCAACGTTTCTCTGTCTGTAGGTGGCGAGTCGTTCCCTAGCGGTCCCCGGGCCCCTGGAGGTGTCTGATCCATCTGCAGAACCGGCCATGGAGGATGTCAGAACCGCCATCTTGGGACTGCTGGAGATACTGAAGGCAAGCAAACACCACTGAGGACATGCGTGCACACACACGCACAGATCAATGGAGTGGCACACCTTCGCACACGTTGACAACGGCCTCTGTTAAACTGTTCTGTGATCTGTTGCTCTCCCCTGGCAGAGTAAGCTGTACAGCCTGCCAGCCAGCCACGCTAGTCGAGTGTACGAGCTGCTGATCAGCCACCTGCAACTGCACTACATGAACCGGTACTGCACCCCTGTGGCCTGCGGTATACGACTAGAGGTAGGAGACACTGGGGTTAAAGGTCACAGATTAAAGCACCCCTGTGGCCTGCGGTATCGACTAGAGGTAGGAGGCACTGTGGAGATTGGAAGGGGTTATTGACACATTGGCAGTTATAAGGATGACGTCATGGTTGGTCAGATCATAGCTAGCTCACCAGCGTGACAGACATCCATTAATATTAACCAGGCCCTTGTAATGTTGCAGTCCCTAAATCTGGGTTTATAAATTCGCTTACATCCATTTATTATTTGGAATACATTGCAGTTTTTATCTCAGCTCTCTTTTTCTTTGTTCTCTCTGTCTGTCTGTCTCTCTCTCTCTCTCTCTCTCTCTCTCTCTGTCTGTCTCTCTCTCTCGCTGCCTGTCTGTCAGGTGCTTGAGTTTCTCCTGATGATCCGTGCTGACTCTCTCCATCGTCTGGGAGTTTTCAATAAAGACAAGGTTCTAAGGTTCAGCCCGTACTGCTACTGTGACATAGGGTGGGTACACACACACACACACACATACACACACACACACACATGCACGTGTACTCACACACACACATGCATGTACAAGGGCTGGAGGGCTTGACGTCAAGGGCCTGACTTTTTTTAAATCCAGTTTGTCATCTGGGTTCAGATCAATAGAATATGCCCGGGGGTACCAGGGAGGTGAGGGGGGGGTCATTGATCACCTTTCAGCCGATTGAACTCTTACGGTTGGTAGTTTGTGTCCTCTGTTACTGACTGACACATTGAACTGTCAAGGCTGGCCACTTCTAGTTCTGTCAGACTTCATGAATTCAAAAGACATTCTGAACATGCATTTCACATTATTCCCTCCTTTCTTTCTCCCCTTCTCTTTTTCTCCCTCTCTCTGTCTCTCTCGTTTTGTCTTTATTTGCAGGGAGCCTGAGAAGAAGACAACAGGATCAGTGTCTCCCCCCGCAGTCAGTCCGGCCACCCCCAACTCTTCTCCTTCCATTCCACCATCTTCCTCCTCGTCCTCCTCCATCCGGACAGCCTGTCTGCCCTACTCCACGGCCTTCAATGTTCTGCTGCTGTGCCTAAAGATGGTACACACACACACACACACACACACACACACACACACACACAGAGTTTTTCTTCTGGGATGTTTGTCTCCCTTTTGAGGTAACCGTGTGGTTCTGGTGGGCGGTGATGGTTAGTAAATAGTAAACGTGTGTGTGTGTGTGTGTTCCAGGAGACTGACTGGAAGGTGTTGAAGCTGGTTCTGGAGAAGTTGCCGTGGACCTTGCAGTATAAAGTCCTTCTGCTGTCTTCTCCCTGCAGCATCGACCAGCTCTGCTCTACACTCTGTTCTATGGTACCAACACACATCTGCCTCTGTTTGCCTTTGTTACACTGACTGTCTCTGTGTTATTGACTGTTTCTCTTACTGTGCGCGTGCGTGCGTGTAGGTATCGGAGCGCTTAAAGAAAACACCAGAGGGTTTCAGTCGTACTGACGTCCAATTGGCGGTGGTACCTGTCCTCACAGCCATCACCTCCTACCACAACTACCTGGAGCAGGCCCGCCAGGTGACACACACACACACACACACACCTCAACTACCTGGAGCAGGCCCGCCAGGTGACACACGCACACACACACACACACACCTCAACTACCTGGAGCAGGCCCGCCAGGTGAGACACACACACACACACCTCAACTACCTGGAGCAGGCCCTACCTGGAACATTTAAGTTTAGGTAATTAACTTCAATAACCTAAACTTAAAATTAGCCTAAATTCTAACCCTATACCCAATTATACTTTTCTTCTACACGCAACCTCTAATCGGGAAGCCTTTGTTTCCTCCTGAGGAAACACACACACACACACACACACACACACACACTCTTTACTGCCTCTCTCCCTGTCTCTCTCCAGAGGGAGTTGGTTCAGTGTCTGGAGATGGGGCTGATATATCGCTGCGCCAAGCAGTGTGTGGTTGCCTTGACGATGTGCACCGTGGAGATGCCTGACATCATGATTAAACTGCTCCCCTCCCTCATTGTGAAGCTGACGCACATATCGGCGACTGTCGCCATGGCGTCGCCCATGCTGGAGTTTCTGTCCAGTGAGAATCCTTTTGTTTTCACTTACTGACATTAGCCAGTAAATTTCCACTTAGGTTGTATTACATGAACACAGTATACCTGACACAAGCTTCACAGGGACGCTCATGTCATCAGTTGTCGAGTTTGAGGTCATATTGAAGCACGTGCACGTTTCTGCTGAGGATGTCACCTGAGCCGGTTGACGGTGTCACGCCCTGTGTGTCTTTGTGTGTGTGTGTCGTAGCGCTAGTTCGGCTGCCTCATCTGTACGCCAACTTCGTAGCGGAGCAGTATGTCAGTGTGTTTGCCATCTCCCTACCGTACACCAACCCCTCCAAGTGAGTACCGCGCGCACGCCCGCAAACTCGTGCACACACACACACACACACACACACACACACACACACGCGCACACACACACCATTCCCCTGTCCTATTTTCCAAATGCCTTATGCTCTTTGTTATGTTGTGATTTAATATGGCCCAAAAATGCTTCATGTTCCGTCCTTTCTCCTGCCTGGCCTTCGACTGCATCTCTTCCCCCCTCTTCCTCTCGTCCCTCCTCTCCCTCCAGGTTCAATCAGTACATTGTGTCTTTGGCTCACCACGTCATCGCCATGTGGTTCATACGCTGCCGCCTGCCCTTCAGGAAGGACTTCGTACAGTACATCACCAAGGTCTGTGTGTGGGAACTTCCCTTGTTATGTGAACACTGTGCCAGTCTGTCACTGTGCCAGTCTGTCAGGCGTGGCGCCTCATCTTGTGACGCCACCAGACGATGTGTTGGCTCTTTTTCCTCCAACGGGTCTTTTCAAACCGTGAATGGTCTCTAGTTTGGGAGTAGGACAGTGTCCATTCATTTTTTGGGGGGGGCAGGCGGGTGGCCAAATGTGAGGTTGGTCGAAAATGATAGCGCCACACACACACACACACACACACACACACACACACACACACACACACACACACACACACACACACACACACACACACACACAGGTTACATGAGAAACCTCTTGTAGCTGGGAAATGCAGTTGCATAATATGGGCTGTTTTTATGTTTTGTCTACGAATGTCAGATCTACAATTTTGAACTATTGGTCAAACGGGGCACCAGTGTTTTTGTCTTGACTGAATGGGCTCAAAATCTGGAAAAAGGTTGGGAAACAGATTTTTACATTTTTCTTAATAATTTTGTCTATTCCTTTTTGTTGTGTTTCGGTGAACCTGAGTAACTGGTTTTCACTGCAGCGTTGAGTGTCTTAACCGTGGCTGTTTGTGGTATACAGAAAGTAAACAGATTAGTTACTGATATGCTTTCTTGTGTTTGTCTTTCACTCCCTATTGTTATTATTTTAGTGGTGCTGTTGTTTATGTAAGGGTGGGAAATCAGCTGTTTCGGGTGTGGCCTGTAATATAACCACCTCCTTGTGCCCGTTATGTCATCTGCTGCTTCTGAGGTCCGGTTAACCCCCCCCCCCCCCCCCCCGGCTGTCTCTTCCCCCAGGGTCTGCGATCCAACGCCCTGATGCCTTTTGACGACACTCACGAGGCCCAGAGCAGCTTCCGGGCTCGCAGCACCAGCCTGAACGAGAGGCCCAAAAGGTACACACACCCACACACCAGAGACTATACACACACACACACACACACACACACACACACACGGCCAGTTCACATGATGTCCGTAGACCATGTCACCGTACGGGAGGGTCCTGTCGTCAAGGTAACGCAGGACTCGGCATGGCTCTTTGTTGTGGTGCGATGGTTTGGCTTTGGTGTTTTTTTTGTTGGTTGTTTGAATCTGTTTCAAGTCCTTTCACACACACACTCACACGCGCTGTCTTTTAATCTTTCTCACCCGAAACGGAAATCTGTGTGAAACGTATTAATGCTGCAGAGCTTTGAGTTCCGGTGTCAAATTTATATACCGGACCTGTTCCCTCTCCTAAATCCCGCCCCTCAGCCATAACTAGGCTCCCTATTGGTCCCCTGGAGTGTTGATCAAAAGCCCCATCCTTCCAGCTTTGGGTTTTCTCTTAATCAAGTTTGAACATAACAATTAAATTGTTTTAAATCATTTTAATAATATAGTGAGCAAATTAAACATATTAACTTAATAGGGCCCCACCCCTTAACCACTTCCCTTCCTTTGTTTCTTTATAATTTTATAATGATTTTACTTATTATGAAAATCGCCATTCCTCTTTCCTTCCCACCCATTTGCTTCCCTTGCTTTTTCTGTGGTGATAGCGTTGGGGCAAAAAGTAGCTTTTCTCTCCATCTTTCTCCGGTCCCCATTTCCTTGTCTTCAATACTTCCACGGTAACCAGCTTGTCCTAGAACACTAAATGGCATGTCTCCATGGTAACACAATGTAACCATGTCTAAAAGACAGCCTGTATGGACATTGAACCCCTCTGTAGTGACCTCTGACCCCACTATCTCAGACACTCAACCCTGCAGTGACCTATAAACCCCATGTGTCTCAGACTTCTAACCCAGTAGTGACATCTGACCTCCAGACCCATTAGTGCTTTACACACTAAAGATGCTACCTCTGGTTGTAAAATTTCCCAACATTTGAGGATCTGGTATTACTAGTTACTCCCCTTATTTCCAGGGACATTTTGGTAAGTTACCAGAGTTGTGCTCCCCTCCTGCTACCTGTACAATACGCCTGTCAGGTCTTAAAACCTGTCTGAGATCAGAAGATGGATCAGAAGATATGCTTGTAAATGTATCCATCCAGAGCAGTGCCAAGGCTCTTGGTGACTTGATATAACCACAGTTTATCAGTGAGTCTGCCATTAAGTCTCTTCTACTGTTGGTTTTACTAGACCAGATCTTGTCTTTCGGTCTGTGGACCTAGCACGCAGCACGCCGACCCAGGGCTAATGCTGTACTTCTGTGTTTTGTCATTTGTTATCTTAATTGTTTTTAATCCTTTTGGTTTCAGTTTTAACCATTTTAATCCTTGTTGTATTATTGTGTTTTGTTTACACTAACCCCTTTTCTGACCTTTTTGGTAATTCGTTCTGAAGATTATTTTTCATGATTTATTGTGTCGATGGTTTTTAACCCTTCGGAACATGTGTTCATTGTGTTGGTTTGACCCCTACTGAGTCCATCTTTTTTAACTGTAACTTTGTCCCAAATGGGATCCTATTTCATTTATAGTGCACTACTTTGGCCAGGGCATTTAGGGTAAAGTAGTTCACTATGTAGGGTGCCATTTTAGACATCCCGCCAGTGACCAAAATGTGGTCTTTTCCTGCTGCAGTGCGTGCTGGATCATGGTCTTCCACTTTGATTGAATTGTTTGCTTTGTGTTTTGCTGTCAGAGTTGTCTCTCCTTACTGCTCTCTTGCTGTTATGTATTTCTGTATGTTACCTTTTGCTTTTTCCTCCTTCATGATTTTCTCTCTTCCTGTTTTTTTTAGTGTTCATTGCTATTCATTTTCTTAACTTTGTTTTATGGTTACTCTTGGGTTGGTTTGAACCCCCCCAATTTGGGTGGTTCGCTAGGGGCGTGGTTTCGGTGGTTGGGGGGGTCGTCAACACCCTGAATCCCTCCATTCTGATCGGCCCACCTCTTCTGTCCTCTCCCCCATGACCCTTGCCCTCCCGTGACGTGTCCATTGGTCAACTGGTTGCCGTGGTGGGGCCGTTCTGACACGCTGACGTTCCCGGACCGCCCTCTCCGGTTGGGCGTTCCCCCCTCCCCCCCCACCCTCCGACACACCTTTCCGCGGTCCCCAGTCTGCGGGCTGCCAAAATGGCGAGGGCCCACCACCACCTACACCAGCAGCAGGCGGCGATGGCGTCGGGCGTAGCGACCAGTTCCAGCTCTCCCGTTAAAGAGCTGTCGGCCGTGGACGCCTTCCGCTCCCGAAGCATCAGCGTCTCTGAGCATGCCGTGCGCAGGTAGACGGCGCTCTGGGGGGGGGGGACCTCGGGGGGGAAACTTCACCTGCTTTTGTCGGGGCGGGCGGGACTTGGTGGGAGCGGGAGCCGTTGTCGTGGGGACTGGTGTGCGGGGCGGTTGCCTGGGAGACCTTGGGCGGTCGGCGGTTGCATGATGGAGGAGGGTCTGTTTGTGGATGTGGTGATTTGAATTATTATGATTATTTGCTGCTTTTCATTTATTTTGCAGCATGGAGTTTGTGCTTTGGAAGTCATTCCATCTTTCTGTGCTTGCTTGTGCGTTGTTTTTGTAAATGCATACTTTTTTGTTTTCGTTTGGCTGGCTGTTGCTCTTTCTTTACTGATTTGCTTAACTGCAGTGTTACCTGAACCGGCATGTGTAACAACGCAATGGACTGACAGGCACTGCTACCAATGACCGGCTTCCCTCTGATCCTGGTCGGAGGGGTTGTATGCTTTCTGGGCCAATCAGACGCCAGGCTCATACACAGCGTGCGCACACACAGGCTTGCCTGCTGCCTGAGTTTACGCCGGTTGCATTCCATTTGATTTGACCCCCCCCACCTCCCCACGATATCCAGCAGCCACAGTTGATCATCCGACTGTTGTCATGGTGTTGTTGATGTTTGCTGAGCGCCAGGGGAGGCTGGTGGGAGGAATTGTGGGATAGGACGTATACATCAAACACTTGGAAACCACATGTTTGGATTGCCATTTTAATTGATTCCATTCCTGCCTGTCCGAGGAGCACAGCCTCTGCGTCGCTTCTCACCAACCTCCGCTACGGAGTTTGGGATGTTGGAACTTTGTCACGTCTCCTGTCGCTAATGGACCCAATCGATGGCTCCTTTCGGGCACCCAATCAACACACGCACCTTCAACACTTGGTTCAGTGGCATGGCTGGGAAGAGGGACTGGTGCTTGTGAAGAATGAATCAGAAATTGCAGTTGTGATTGGTGGTGATGGTTGGTGTGTGTGTGTGTGTGTGTGTGTGTGTGTGTGTGTGTGTGTGTGTGTGTGTGTGTGTGTGTGTGTTTGTTTGTTTGCGTATGTGTTGGTGTTGTAGATCTTTCCGTTTTCCAGTTAACCAAGCTAGTACACAAGTCTTTCGAATTTTTAGGTCTTCCTGAAATGTACCCCCATGAGTTGTGGAAAATATTTAGAAAAGTGACTGGTGTTTAGCTACCAACAGCTAAAGCTTATCTAAACTTCTCAGCCCTAGGCATATCCTAGCGTACTGTTTTGGTCGATTCAATACCTTGTCATGCCACTCCCAGCCACCAGGGAGCAGTAGAGTATTAGTGAAGTTTCAGTCCCACTACGACCACGTCAACTCCTTTTAAATTCAAGGGGCCTAGATCAGCTAATCTTTGATTTTATATTTCATCCCCGCCACCCCGCTAATTCCAAAATGCTAGCTACGATGCTGATTCATTTGAAAGAGTTGTTGTGACGACGGATGGCTGGATCATCTGATTCTGGATCACGTCAGGGACGTGTTTCAGTCCAAAAAGCCTCTCCGCCTCCCTCTCGCTAGTTTCACGAGTTGAGATAGAGAGCCCTGTGATCAGTCTTTAAGAGACTAACATAGAACCGTCCTGCTGGTGTACATTCCCCAATGCCGTTGTGGTTGAAGGTTAGCGTTGCACTGCTGGAAACGACACTCCATATTCTGTTAAAACCAGGACACAGGACACATACTGCTGGTTATGGAATTATGTTGTCTCAGAAATATGTCCACCAAAACAGCTTGGTCAATATGATTGAGTTTGAAACGATCAGTCAGTGGTTGAAATGCCCCTCTTCTTGCCTTTTGGCAATTCACTACTGGGTTGTGTTAATCACAGGCTGGGACAACTTTGCTATGTAGCGGTTGTGTTAGCAGTAGCTTCTGGAATAGCAGTTGAAATTCCAGATTAACTTTTGACGCTAGGTAATGAGGTTAGCAGTTGCGTTAGCGCTAAGTTATCACGTTACAAAAGTCATTGTGTTTATAAAGCATTAGCGATAGAGGGTTACATTTTCAAAAGACTTTACAGTAGTGTTGATTATAGTGGTCGTTATAACAATGTCGATGGTGCTGCACATGATGGCTGTACCCAGTAGCGATAACGATGATGGCCGGTATCCACGTTGATTCTGATAGTGAAAGCCTCTCTTCGCCGAGAGAGCTGCAGCGAAGGCATGCTTTAATAATGAGTGGTTGATTCTTGAATTGTATGTGCATAGTGCTGGGCCTGAACAAAGCCTGCACCTTGAGTTTGACTAGGCCTGAGCTATTGGTGTCCCAAATGTTATCCTATACAGCGCACTACATTTGACCAGAGATGTCAAGTATGCACATGCACCTTATTTTGAATGGATGCACTGTATAGAGAATAGGGGGTATATATGACCCAGACAGTGTTGTCTTGGAAGCAATTACACAAGATGGACTGACGCAGGCAGAGACAAAATAAAAGGAACATTGGGATCATTCTGCCGCTCCCGGACAAATCAGAAGAATGCTCATGTACTCTTCTCTGGTTCCTGCGTCACAAGCCCGTTCACTAAAAGGGCTCTAGTTATAACATTAATATCCATCTGTCCTCCACTTTGTTCCTCCACGCAGTCCCTCATACATCTGTCCTCACTGCTGTCCTGGTGTGTGGGCGGGAGAATGACGTGTCCTCTGCTTTCCAGACAGACTCTGCGTGTTTAGATACTATGATTGGAAGTCTAAAGCGTAATATGTGGCCGTTTAGAACCGTCTGAACAGCTGGTGGCTGTTCTCCTTCACCCCCGGGCCTCCTGACACACTGTAGTGCTGCAAAACGGTAGCTGTATCTACTGTCTTCCATTAGATGGGAGTCCACCATCCTCTCTCACGCAGGCACTGATCAGATGAGCGTGGAAGTGTTCTCTCTCTCTTCCGGGTAGTGTAGCAACGTGGGGCTCCGGATGCCCGTACTCATTCCCAGCTTGTGTGTGTTCACCGAATTAATAGGTCAGCATAATAATTCTCTATTATTGTGCGCGTGAATGAACTTTTACTGTGTGGTGTTTGTGTGCTATGGGTTTTGCGTTAAGTTGCGTGCGTGCGTGCATGCGTGTGTCCTCTCTGACCCCCTCTCTGGCGACCCCTGCCTGTAGAATGCACACATCCACCACCACATCCAGTCTGGGGTCAGCGGATGAGAACGCCGTGACCCAGGCGGATGACGGGCTGAAGACGGTCCATCTGGAGCTCACCGAGACCTGCCTGGACATGATGGCCAGATACGTCTTCTCCAACTTCTCTGCACTCCCAAAGAGGTACGCCCCAGGGCTGGCACACGCTCACCCCAAAGCCACTGACCGGGTCCCACGGCCTCTGACCTCTGACCCTCAATCCTGATACCCTAGGTCTCCCATAGCAGAATTCCTGCTGGCGGGTGGTCGCAGTATGACCTGGTTGGTTGGCAACAAGCTGATCACCATAACGACCAGCGGAGGGGTCAGGTCCCAGGGCCTGCTGGGAGTGGACATGGCAGAGAGACTGGGGGGAGGGGAGATGACCAGGTAACGCACACGCACACTACGAGGCTGGGCGAGGGGATTTGACCAGTCAACACACGTCCCCCCCTTTACGAGGCCCTCTTTCCTCCGTAGGTCAGACCCCTCCCTCCACACCCGTCAAACCAAAGAGGCTCCGGCCAAGCTGGAGTCCCAGTCCAGCCAGCAGATGAACCGAGCGACGCGTATCAGAGCGAGATCCATGTCAGGTACCATGATGAGCTGGCACCTGTCTGGAGGTCCCGTTCGTCTTGTCGGGAACTGTAACTGTAACAGAACGCAGATGATGATGATGATAAATGCTTTCCTGTCCTCCTCTCACCCGTCCAGGGGGTCATGCTCTTCGTTCGGGTGTGGCCCAAAGCCTCAGTCCCCTGGTGTCGCCCTCTGAGGGGGGAGAGCTGTGTGCTGCCCCCCTTTCCCCCCCTTCCTCCTCCTACGCAGGCGGTCTGGACAGCCTTGGACCCCCCTCTTCCTCTCCAAGCGCCCCTCCAAAGGACCTCCTCAAAGACAGGCCCAGCCTGGCGGAGTTCCTCCCCATGCTCACCCAGGGATGGGCAGAGATCTTCATACGCAGACCGTCGGGTAAACAGCACTGGTGGCGAAGAAATCACTGTCGACACACACACACACACACACAACACACCACACACACACAACACACCACGCACACGCACGCACACAAACACACACACACACACCACACACCTTTTATTTCTGTCCTTGTGGGTACTTGGAAAGAAATCCATGTTCGCTAACCCTAACCTCAATATCCCAAAAGGTAAAGAGTAAACGTAACCTTCCTTAACCCTAACCCCCAAATTAACACCAAATGCCTGGACCTAAAAGTAACAGACATTTTTATTTGTACTTCTGGGACCAGCAAAATGTTCTAATTAGGATGGACTTTTCTGTTTTACTCTGCTTTTACTTTGGTCTGAATTCGGCCTGTGAAATGGAAGAATATGCAATCCAAAGATGAGGTAAAGATTCAACAGAGGATAGTTATACGTAACAAGAAGATTCCTGTTCTGATCCATTATCATTCTGGAGCCTTTGAGAACCGTTGAAGCCCACTTCTCCTCTGAGCTGACATGCTGATTGGTCAACCAACTCCTTGACCTTTCCAGGTAACACCAGCTGGTTGATGTGTCTGGAGAATCCCCCCAGCCCCTTTTCCTCCGAGCTGGGGAACATGCCCCTGCAGGAGCTGTCCCTGGTCCTCATGGCCATGGAGGGTGTGAAGGAGGCCCCCGCCCAGACGGCCAGCGCTCCAGCCAGCACGGCCTCCCCAGCCCCAGCTCCCCTGAACCCCTCGGAGTCGGTCCTCATTCAGGGAAGCAAGCCGGGACTCCTTCCACGCTCCAACACAGGTGGGAAGGATTAAGGTGTGTGTGTGTGTGTGTGTGTGTGTGTGTGTGTGTGTCCAAGTGTGGTGGGGGATATGTGTGTGGTGGGGGCCCTAGGTCTTTGGGCCCTATGTGAGGTTTAGTTATTTCCCCTCCCCAGCAGCATAAAACACATTCTGGTCCAGCCTCTTGCCTGCCGAGTGAAAGATGTTCATTTTGAAATTCAGTTGAAAATGTTGTCATTTGACTCTTCCTGAAGGGTTCTTGGATGTATTAAAACTGTTCTTGCCACCCAGACATTAGACTACTATATTAACTACACACACAGCGTAGTTAAAGTCAGGTAACACAATCGTATGGATTTCAAATGACAGTTTGACACCTATTTTTTTTTATAGCAGATCTCTTAGCTATGCGTATTGTAATTCTAAATGTTCTTCACACTTATTTGACCCTTTTTTAAATGGTTTGGATTTCCGGTTTCCCACCACCCTGGTTTTTGTTTGGCTGCCTGGGCCATCCAGTGGACTCTCTTTCCTCTGTGGGTCTGTCCGTCGCTCCGCCCCCAGCCCCGCCCCCAGCCCCGCCCCCAGCCCCAGGACGGCTCCAACGGAGCATTTCCTGGGCAGGTACAAGCAACGTGGCCACGTCCCCTAACAAACTTGTCACCCCCCAAAAAACCTCTGTTGGTGCCACGTTAAGTGGGTGGACTATCTGGAATGGAGTGAATGGGGCGCTAACAACACATCATTCACACGGCCTCCACATGTTTCATAACATTTTATTTACTCCATTCCAGCCATTATCCTGCCCTCGCCACCCTTCACTTCTCCTGGGACATGCATGTCCACACAACCCCCACCATGTCATGCCCGTGTCACCTTTGCGTGTCACTAACCTGTTCGGTACACCCTGGAGAGAGCTGATTAAACAAACTCGTTGGCCAATCATATGGTGATTTAATTTAACCCGCCGACGAGATGAACCAATCTGATGACTGGATTTGTTCATTGTTTTTGTGATGCTTTGATTTCATTCTCTCTAACCTTTGACCTTTAACCTCCTGTGACTTTGGCAGTCACTTCCTGTTTGACTTAGCATTCGTAGTCACTACGTATGGGGGGGTGGGGCAACATCTGTACACGACACCGCCCCCAGAGAGGCTGTATGTATCACAGGGGTGGGTGGGGCAACGTCTGTACGCGACACCGCCCCCAGAGAGGCTGTACGTATCACGGGGGTTGATGGGTCGGTGTGTCCCTGCTGCTGTTGGCTCCTCCCCTTCCTTGGGCTGAGAGGAGCTCCTCGTCGGGGGGCTCTGGGTCCCATCATCCCTCATTCCTATCAGGCTGGGCTCGCGTTCCCTTTCCTTCGCTGTTTGAAAGGAAGTGACCTCTAGGAGCGAGGTGATGAACTCCGTCCCCCATAATGTCGGCACCCGACCAGGGAGTCGTAACCCCTGTGCATTAACTGACACTCTGACCACAGACTGACCACAGACTTTCATTGTGAGGCTCAGTGACTGATGTGCTGTTGCCTGCAACACATTGATTTTGGTGTGTGGCTCTGATTTGGTGTGTGGCTCTGATTTGGGGGTGTGGCTCTGATTTGGGGGTGTGGCTCTGATTTGGGGGTGTGGCTCTGATTTGGGGGTGTGGCTCTGATTTGGGGGTGTGGCTCTGATTTGGGGGT
>JACXGJ010015807.1:0-13048 GCA_016801105.1 Esox niger | reverse complement strand
TTCTTTTCTCATCCTTGCTCCATTCCTTTTGTAATCTAGAGACGCTTTGATCAAGTTCTTTCATTAAATTCTCTCGAAGGTCATAGAGTCTATGGCAAATCCAAATCCTTTCCTTAAAGAACATGATCTCCACTGCCAGCCTGTCCAACTTGGTTGTCATTCTGAACAAATTCTACAAATGAAAAATATTTGATTAGCCAACATTATTTTAAAATCTGTCACTCATAATAACATTCCGTACTATCTGTAAATCATGGGAAGCAATCCCATCTGGCAACACTCGGTGAAGCTAGTGTCGCTGGATTAGACTAACGGCAAGCTAATTTACAACAGCTTGCACCCCGGCCCGGCGTCACCACGCTACGCCAGTGCTCCGCGGTGTGCAGGATAAACGTATACAAATAATATAGTGACATATAATAATGTATAGGATTAACTTCACAATCGCTACATACACTGAGTGCCTTTCAGACGGTATCACGGATCATGGTAGCTAATTTACATTAACTATATTTTTAGTATATCTAAGTAGAATGATAATTACACTATATTCATGAAATTAATAGCTAAAGAGAATTATACATTTTTCATTGTTGTAGGCATCTGTAATACATACAGAGCTAATCCCTTTTCTTGACATAATTCCACTTTATCAAACCAAAACAACCCTTGCCTATAGCGTTCGTTTCAATCAGACAATATGTGACGATGCTTACATAACCATTCTGAATATTAACAAATACACTTACCATTACGACAGAGCTCTCTAGTCTTCGTTCTTGTCACTGAAAAGTTGTCCTCATAATTCACACTGATAGAGTGAATAAAAGAAAATTGAGTTCTTCATTTCTTCAACTTTATCTTAATGAAATATGAAAGGGCGATAAACTAATTCATGAATAGTCGCTTATTCAGAATAGTAACTCAATCACCATCTAGGCTACAAACCAATTGTGAAATGTGTCTTCGAACAACCACGCTTTATAATGCTCCGGTAATTGTGACATCATAAAGACTCAAAGATGTCAAGTTATTCTGCAGCCTTTTATGACATCATGCCATCTCCATTAGGGGCCATAGCTGCTAGATCAGCAAAAAAGTGTCTCTGACCTATTTTTAAAAAATAACATGCAGCAACTTTAAAATGTAGCTAAGACGATTTATTTTGTTTAGGTAACCCCACATCCTTGTGCACTTTCTGTGTGAAAAAGAATTCCAGTATGAAGGTAAAATACATTTTTCCCTCCATAACGATGCTGAAGTTAGACTCAGGGACCTTTTAGTTGTGCATCATTGCTTGTGCAAGAAGTGCTGTGCCTTGGTTCATGGTTTACCTCTCCTTTTGTTCTTTTTTGTGTTACAATAAAAAGATGTTTCCTTTTTTTGCCTACCTATGATTGTGACACATATGTTATTAAATGAAAGTTGTCTGTTGATTGTAACACTGTCATAAGGGTTCAGGCTGAACCTTACATAGTTTATCTACTGATCTAGGGTGATCCAGTGGTTGAGGCCGCTGTCTCCAGTTCATATTAACTGCCGCAGTATAGATTCGAATCTAGCCCATTAGCAAAAATCTGCTCTTTTCCCACTTTCCTTTCAAATAAAGCATAAAAATACCAGAGTATATATATTTTATTTACTCTTTAGCCAGTGATGGAAATACACTGATTAGAACTCTTACTAAGGATTGTAAAACAGAGGTCAAATGCTCTTGAACACAAATAAAAGTTTATTATATAATATTTGCAAATAGAGACAGAAAGACACTGACAAAATATCAGTGAGCGTCTGTCTGAAGAACAGTTCAGAAAACCAAATTTTTGTATGGCTAAGAAATTGTTACATCTCACAAAATAACTGATATTTTGTCAATACATGTTAATATGTATACATGTTTATTCCTCTTATCAGTGTCTCTTTTACCAAAATGTAGGTTGTCCACCTGCATTTTACAAAAACTTCTTGAGTTCGATTGTCCACCCACGTTTCGTCCCTCTCTTAATTACGACACCAAAGAACAACATCTTTCATTCTTCCTACTTAGCAAAATACAGCTTTGCTACCTTTCTAATTAGCCCAATACTAAACCACAAACTCTCTACTCCCCTATACATCTGTAAACGGCACTAACACATTAGTTAAACAAATTTCTAAAACAAACCCTAATATGTTTTTTATAGGAGGATAGTCTGCACTATGCCAGTCTAAGCACATCAAGGGCAATCTCACCACCCAGGGACTGCCAGGATTGGCCCAGGGCAATGTTACCTCATAGATGGTTATATATCTATGTAAACACGTTCCAGAATTGACATCGCCATTGGCATTCACCATTTAAATATAGTTAGCTGGGTAAGCTTTTAAATTGAATTGTCCCTCTAGTCAAAGTTTGGCCAGAGTGGTCAGACTCACTACTACAGCACCAGTTTCAACACACAGACTTGAGTTTGTTTGCCACTCAAGCCACAACTTGATTCCCATACAGACATTGAAACACATGCTTTCTACTTTGTGGATTACATCAACATCTGCACAATGTCACCACCCACAAACTAATAAAGACAGAAGCTGTGGATGAACAGAGAGGTCCAATAACTGTTTAAGGCATGCAACGCTGCTTTCAGATCGTGCAATAAACAGGTTTAATGCACACATCGACAAGAACAACAAATTGCCAGCCATTAAAGCTATACTCCCCCAGACATCCCCCTCAGACTATCCACTGCAGAAGGGTCATCTGCACTGTGCAGGGTTATGGTGTGAGCCAGACCATGTGTTGGCCAGCTGGTCAAGGTCTTTACTGACATCTTTAACATGTCACTGGCCCAGGCAGTTGCCCCAACATGCTTCAAGACCACAACCATTGTGCCAGTGCCGAACCAGTCGATGGCATCTAGCCTGGATGACTTTCGACCGGTTGCACTCACCCCAACAATCATGAAGTGGTTTCGCAAGACTAGTTCTTGCCCACCTTAACTCCTGCCTCCCCAAAACGCTGGATCCCTACCAGTTTGCTCTTCGGTCGAATAGGTCTACAGAGGACGCCATCTCCTTGGCTCTACATTCAGCCCTGAGCCACCTGGACAAAACCGACATCAATGTGAGAATGCTAATCATAACCCCCAGCTCAGCATTCAACACAGCCATCCCCTCTAGACTGATCAACAAACTCCATGACCTGGGGATCAGCCCCTCTCTGCAGCCGGACTTTAGACTGTTAGATCTTAGCGGTTATGTATAGTATAGTTCCATTTGTACTCGGAAGTCGGAATTTCAGACTTCCGAGTTATACGTTTCAACTTGGAAAGTCGGAGCAACCTCACTAGCCCAGAGTTTGTAATCCAAGGTGGCAGCACCCTATGCCATTTAGATGAGCA
This sequence comes from Esox niger, assembly GCA_016801105.1. Lineage (NCBI taxonomy): Eukaryota > Metazoa > Chordata > Actinopteri > Esociformes > Esocidae > Esox > Esox niger. The sequence goes on along the minus strand of JACXGJ010015807.1, from coordinate 9,668 downwards.
GTGTTATAAATGATACAGGAAAATGACATTTATAGTTGCGTATTGTGGATAGCACTTGCCTGTCCAGGTTACAGGTTTGGTTACCAGCTATGAAAGGGACGATTAAAAAGTGGTCACTTTTTTTTTGACACAATGAAATACATTGTGTATATTCTGAAAGGGCAAGCTCAACAAAGGCTTTAATGGGGGCGTCCATCTTATTTTCTGATTTGGACTTTAGAACGTGGTCAACTTGGGTTAACTCGCTAGCTTGCTCAGCCATGTTATATTTGTGTTAACATTGAACTAATTTGCAATTGTCTAATCCTTTTCCCAGATTTTACTACACTAGCTGAACAAGAAGACATTTTACACATAAGTACAACATTACTGTTGTATAGAAACTTTGTGAAATGTCTGATGTTAAGGGATTGATTAACTTCAATTTGATTGACTGATTAATGTGACTCTTTATTTTTTTGCATAAGACTTGCCTGTTTACACTTCTACTGAAGACAATACTCATCTCTTCCTTCATGATGTCCATGCTGCTAGAGTGGTTGTTTTACAAATGTTTTTTATAGCCTACACTTTTAGTATATCCTGTCATTCATGAAGGGAGGATTATGTGCTATCACTAGTATTCTAACACCAAATCATTAGTTCATACTCTTGGCCCACCGGGAAACCATTGAGCTGGAATAAAGCATTAATAAAGGATACCTCACTATTAGGTCATTATTTTGTTTCCTCTTAAGCTATCAATTATTCTACCTTACAAACTAACTAATGACACATGGGTAGCTATAAATCCGTAATAACTGATACACATTAGTTAATTATTTTGTGTCCCCTTAAGTGAAGTGACCAATTATCATTTATTAAAAATCACTAACAACATGAGTTCTATTTCAACATGAACAAATAAAAAAACTCACAAACTTAGTTAATGCATTAGTAATTCATAGTATGGGTTATCTTTATTAACTGTCGGTTTGTCTTTGTTCATCATACGTTCATGTAAACTACTGCATTTTTTAATTGGTAGCCAAAATGTTCATTGTTTTTAAAGACAACAAGGTATAGAATTGGTTTAATGCAACCCCTTTATTATAGTAATATGGAGTACATCAAATAGGTAAAACACAAACAGCCAAACGAAGGAGAACATTCAATGTGTTCTTCCCTCCAAGCCATGGATGCCTGGTTTAGTAGTAACCACTGCGGAATAGATGACATGATGCTTGTCTGCTCCCTGAACTCTTGACCTTTCCTTCCAGTTCTGCCGACCCAGAGATGCATACTGAACCTCAATGTCTTCAAGCTGCAAAGGATTCTCACACACGGAAACATACAAATATTTCAATTTATATTGGTAAACTGGTGTCAGAATGTGGTTTGTGATATCCATTTGTACTCACCTGTTCCCCGTCAACCTGTGTGTTTTCAGACCCTATAAGACAAAATATTAACAATCAATTATTTACAATGAGAGCTATACCTGAGTGCACACTCTAGACAAACATAGTAGAGACATTTTACCTAGATTTAACAAGCACATACTTGTTGTCTTGAGTTCAATTCCTTCCTGCTTGCATCCTTTCATGATAGGGAATACGATTACAGTTATATAACAAGTTCTGGAAAATGTTGCTTTGCTGAATAGGCCTATTTTGTACCTTAGTACATAAAGCTTGTATGCAATAAAGAGATCAGAATAGATTTACCTGTATTGTATTTCTTTGTTCCATTCTTCGGTCTTCCTATCAGCAAAAGGCAGAGCAGCCCAACCAAAATCATCACAATGCATAACCCAATGGCAGCTATCAACACCACAACTAAAAGACAAAAGCATGAAGCACAATTGATTAGAAAATGTTACTTCTAAGTTTATACTCTCTGTAGTCTTGCATACAGGGTTGCTGTGTCAACAGAAAGATGAGTGGCACTTACTGTATGTTCCCGTATTTTTATCCGTCATATTGTGATTTCAATTACTTACCCTTGATTTTTCTTTTAAAATGTGTTTTATTCCAAAGGCAGTCAGAACTGGTCTCAGGGGTAGATGAAACAGATGTTCATCAACCAGTGTATATTGACAGAATACAGTCCAGTTGGTAAGTATTCAGGCCCCATACACATTTTATTTTACAACCTTATTCTCAAAAGGAATTAATTGATTTATTACCCACATCAATTTACACAAAATGCCCCACATTGACCTAGAAAACTCAGGATTTTTTAAATGTTTGATTCACACAGAACTTTTGTTGAAGCACCTTTGGCAATGATTATAACCTCAAGTCTTCTTGGGTATGATGCTTCAAGCTTGGCACATTGATGTTCAGGAAGGTTCCCGCAGTGTTCATGTATCTTTCCCTTGCCCTGGACCAATCTCCCAGTCCCAGCCGCCGAATAACATCCCGCGGCATTATGTTGCCACCACTATGATTCCCCATAGGGGTGGTGTTGAGCTGATGATGAGTGGAGCCTCCAGTCATGACACTTGGTATTCATGCCAAAGAGTTCAATGTTGATTTGATCAGACCACAGAATCTTGCTTCTCGCCTTTGGGTGTCTTGTGTAAAGCAGCTGCAACTCATTCAGAATGCTACTGCTAGAATGTTAACCAGGACAAATAAAACAGAGCACATCACTCCGGTTCATAAATCTTTGCATTGGCTTCCAGTCAGTTACAAAATAGATTTTAAGGGTATGCTTTTTCTTTAAAAATCACTGAATGGTTTAGGACCAGAAAACATTTCTGATATGTTTGAAGAATTTAAACCGAGGAGGGCTGTTAGATTCATGAACTCAGTTCAACTAGTAGAGCCTAGAGTCCAAACTAAACATGGAGAACCTACGTTTAGCAGCTACACTGTATGCAGCTGAAATAAACTACCAAAAGATCTTAGACGTGCCCCAACGTATCAACTTTTAAATCCAGGTTAAAACACTTCTCTTTTCACATGCCTATGACTGAGCACTTTGACTAAACTGCACTGTTAAGCCTTACAGCTTTTATAGCTTCCTATGTATTTATCCTGGTGTTATTCCTTTTATATTTTCTTATTCTATTTCTAATTATTATGATACTGAATAGTGGCTGTACCATCATCGCTTTTGCCAGTCACTCAGAAACAGAGGCGCCACTGCCTGGGAGTGATGAAGCAACCAAGGATATATTGTCACATAATGGCAGAGTAGAAATTTACAGAATAAGTTGGATGAATGGAGGGGAGGAACAGAAGGAGGGATTGAGCTGTTAGTATCACGGTACAGAGGAAGTATTTCTGACTGTTCTTTGCAATCCATCTCTTTTTGCATACATTCTGCATGTTGGTGTGAACAACTGCCTGTATGCTTGTTTTAAAATAAAACTCCAGAGTTAAGGGAGAAAGACAAGTGCTTGGTTATGTGTAGTTGTTGTGCGTACCAACGTTCTGACTCGACCCTCTGACCTAGGGCACTAAGTTGGCCAGAAACGTCATTATGTAAATGTGATATTTCTTTTTAATATTGTTTACATTTTAGAATATAGCTGTAACGTAAGAAACTGTGGAAAAAGTGAAGGGGAACTTAATACCTTCCAAATGCACTTTTTTTGCAGTACAAGGAATGTTTTCAACATTCGTTCTGACTCTCTTACCTGCAATATACATTTATGTATGTTTTTTCCTTCCAGTTACCGTCCATACATGTTGCGGTGTCAGCAATAGATACAATAAAATGTAATAAAAATGTTTTATTGTGCTGTTGAATCAATCCCAGTGTTCTTTTCATTGAAGTGAATCACTGAGCAGAATGTTAAAATCCTGTTGTGGGGCAATGTAGCAGGAACCACTGCATTTTCTGAATTCCAATAAACGTACGTATCAATAAGACAAATTCATGCTGCAATTTGAAATTAAAATGTTAAATGTAGTTTAAATAAAGGGTAATTTCACTGTTGCTCTACTTGAAACAAGCCATCTATATTTCCTGGTTATAAGCAAACCACTATATCTAGAATTCATAGTAAAGTCCAGCTGTTAAAATGGGGAAATATCAGAAGCAGAACTTGCTCGGCTGAAAACAATTAGCTAGCTAGAGAGTTAAATACCTAAAAAAGCAAAAATAGGGGTTTCAAACATACCCCAAAAATAGGGGTTTGATCACTTACCATTATTTAGGCTTCTTTGTCTGTTCTTTCTCTCAAAATCTGAAAATATGTTACAAATACTGGTTTTGGAAATTACATGTTAACAGCACACAGTTAACATCCTGAAATATACAGTGCCTTTAAAAATGTAACCCTTTGGTTTTATTATACAAACGGTTTCCAAAAAAGTTGGGACACTGGTTAAAATGTAAAGAAAAACACAATATAATGATGAGCAAATCATATAAGACAACATATCAAATGTTCAAAAATCTAAAATATATGACCACTTTGAATTGAAAGCCAACAACACATTTCCAAAAAGTTTGGACAGGGGAAAGAAAAGACTGGAAAGGTTGCGTAATGCTAAAATATAGACCTGGAGGAACACAGCTAATTAAATGGCAACAAATCAGTAACATGATTGGGTATAAAAAAGCATCCCAGAGAGGATGAGCCTGTCAGTGCTAAAGATGTGGATGGGTTCACCACTTTCTGAAAGACTGCACAGGCAAATAGGGCAACAATTGAAGCATATTGGTTATCAACATAAAATTGCAAAGGATTTGGGGATCTCATCCTCTACGGTACATAAATCATTAAAAGATTCAGAAAAATGGGAGAAATCTCTGTATGCAAGGGACAACTCTGAAAACCTGCTTAACTATTGCAGATTCAGTCTTCCCAGCCTGGTGCAGGTCTACAATTTTGTTTTTGTTGTCCTTTGACAGCTCTTTGGCCTTGGCCATAGTGGATTTTGGAGTGTGACTGTTTAAGGTTGTGTACAGGTGTCTTTTATACTGATAACAAGTTCAAACAGGTGCCATCAATACAGCTAACGAGTGGAGTACGAGTGGAGGACAGAGGCCTAAACTGGGCTGCCTGTAGTCCAGACCTGTCATCCATTGAAAACATTTGGCGGATTATGAAACTTAAACTACGACAAAGGAGACCCCGAACTGTTGAGCAGCTGAAATCCTATATCAAGCAATAATGGGAAACATTTCACTATGAAAACTACTGCAGCTGGTCTCATCAGTTCCCTAACACTTACAGACACAGAGTAATATTAAAAAAAGAGGTGAAGAAACACAACGGTAAACATTCCCCTGTCACAACTAGAAATGTGCGTCTGGCATCAAATTCATAATGGGCACAAAACAAAACAAGTTTCTCAGTTTTAACATTTGGTATATTGTCTTTGTACAATTTTCTATTAAATAAGGGGATAAACTGGTATTATTTGCATTTTACGCAGCATTCCAACTTTGAAAAAGGGATTGTAAATAAATGGTAAAAGATTAAAATATTTGTTAGATCTGTGTTTTTGACTGTGTGCCAATGATTATTTCCTATCTCCAATGGTGTACCCTCTATTGACCACTTTTATGCATATAGGATGTACTTTTTGGCATTTGTGTTGCTCTTTTTTACCTGTTTCCATAATTACAGTGGTACTCTGGATATCGAGATGATCTGGGTTTTCTAAAATAAAAATGTTTTTGAGTTAGTAATTTGGTTACCAAGATTTCCTAACCTAACCCAAAATTTCCTGTTCAAAATATATTGTTGAGCCTGATGTTTAAGCTAATATCACCTTCGGATTAAAATACAAGGTTAATTACAGACTTAGTAGGAGGGAAAAACAAGAACAAAATGCAATCTGAAATCTGTTACCTGTCAACACTGTCACATTGTTTGACATGTTCTTGTTACAAATGTATTCTCCAGAGTCCTCTGGCTGCAGATTAAGGATCTGCAAGGCATCATCACTGTAGGAAAATCGGTTATGTGGGTCCTCCCTCTCCTTTTTCACAGTCCCATTTTTGAACAGAGTCAAGATGGCTTGTTTTGTATGACCATCTTTCTTGAAGGCCCACTTCTGCTTGTATTTGGCAGATACTTTACAGGGGAGCAACAATGCTCTTCCTGAAGAAACAGCTAAGCTTAGACCTGTGGGAAGATATTTATGAAACGGTAACAGATCTGGAAAAGTTATAGAAATGTTGTTGATTTAAGAACTGAAAATTTGTTCATTTTCCAGTTTAAAAACACTACTTTAATTTTATTCTTGTCCTGCTTAAAATGTAAAATAGTTTTAAGCATTATTAATCACCCACGTGTCAACACCCAGCGGTCAACTTTTTCTCCCAGTTTCATGACATTCAATTTGCGCCTATGACCTTGCCTCATGACAGCTACAGGCTTGACAAGGTTTCGCCGGGACACATGCATGGAGAATGCAATCACCAGCAAACAACCACATTTGAGCCTGCAGGCGTCCAACCTACCACAAGAATTTGCTAGTGCGCGAAGAAGAAAGGCAACCCATGTCCAACATCATCCTCATACGGTGTTAAGCCCATTTGCACTATTAGAGGCAATGATTCAGCTGCACTGTGAGGCAGTTACTTTCCCATGGTCCATTATACAACCAATATAACATGAAAACATGAATCGTGATCAGGTGAGTCATGCCACTCATAAACTGTAACCTGTTCTCATACCTTTCAGTACCTGCACTTCTGCCATTAACTGGTTGTTGCAGTGGTAGTTCCCAGAGTCAGAGAGTTTCAGTTCTTTAATAAGCAGCAATCCATCAAGCTGGAGTTTATATTTTTCATGGTTCAGGTAAGTCACCGTCCTGCCTTGTTTTGTGACTATGATCCCACTGAATTCATGTCTCCACTGGACGTCAACGGCACCGCTGCAGCCCAGGTAGAGGTGATGATCCTCAGGCACTGAGACTCTTCTCACTGATGGAAGACATAACAACATAGTCAAACTTGTACTGTGGGAACTACAGATATCATTTTGACTTCTAAGCATGTTTGATGTGCTTGTGAGATTATGGACATAAAAATTATGAAATTAGGCCTGACACAACACATGAGAGTACTAACTGAAACTGAACAAAGGATGATACTTGTGATGCCCATTATTGACATTCTGTCCATACATCCTGTATAACAGTGGTTCTTAAAGTAAAGATGATTACTAGAACAAATAAATGTAAATTAAAAAGAGCTATTTTTAATAATCCTGAAAAATGCAATACTGTATATAAGGGGGAATACAAATGCACTGCTAAACAATTTTTGGGGAACACATAAATCTCACATTGGATCTTGATGAACAAAATAAAGATAATACGTAACATCCCAGAGGTTCTCAATTGGATTCAGGTCTGGGGAAAGTGAGGGCCAGTCAATGGCATCAAATGAAACTGGTTGGTTGAATCTGTTAGCAGGAGCCTATTTACGGAGCCACACTTAAACAGTTCCTGCTGTGTCTACGTTTTTTGTTAGCTAGCAAATAAACATACCCACCATGGATTGGTGTCTTATCGGTAGCTTTAAAAACTAGACAACATTACGTGACATCAGTCTCTGTGACGGTGAGGTGACGGACTGCTCCGCCATCTCCCGCTTTAACCATCTTTTCAACTGCCATGAACTCATCCCAGTCCCCTTTATTTGTCTTGTCTCCAATTATCTCTCACACCAGGTCCCAATTAGGTCATTATTATGTGTTTAAATGTTTCTCCTCTGCTCCCCACATTTGTCAGTCATTGTTTAATGTTACTGTGTGTCCTGATGCGTGTGGTGAGTTTTGTTTTCGTGTACTAGTTACGTTATACCTTTTACAATCAAGTATTCAGTGTTTCTTTGTATATTTGAAATAAAGACAGCACCGACTGCCACTATTGCCTGCGCCTGGTCCGTTACCCCTACATCATCGCTATTGTGACAGTCTCTCAAACAGCTGATGAATGCATTCCTTAAGAATAGCAATCAACTTCCACCTGACAGAAACCAAGTGGTTGATAAATCTTTTGTATATTCGACAAATATGCTCAGACTTTACTTACCAACCAATAAACATACCTGACATACCTAAACATACAACTTATGGATAGACCCATGGACACTACAGACTATTCATGGGTGTTGTTTAGGATACACATCTGATTGGAGGATGTATAGACTGTTTTAGTGATCTGCAAACCAATTATTCAATATGATCACTGACTGCATACTATGTATTTTGGCATAAAACACTTTCTGATTCCTTTGATTATTGGAGAACATGTAACATCTACCGAAGATAACATCTTGTTACAGAGGCTTTAAAGACTTTCAACCCTGACTTTCTGGTTTTATGATTTTGTTAATTGTTCAAAAATGGACAATTTCTAACATGTTTCATATCTTTTCTGTACTGAGACATGCGCAGTGGAATTGTAGATCAGAGGTGTTTTGTGATAACATGACTTGCATTATGTTTTCTTCAGTAGCTACAGTGGCGTTAGAGGAACATCAATTTCTGTCTACCAATGCATGCAGGGCTATGTGTCATTCATATCTCCCTAGTCCATTTTGGTCCTGCTTCCTGATCCATTGTTCCTCTTTATCTAATGGAAACAGCATGTCCATGGAGCTGGAATAAATTTAGCCGGCTCTAAAGATGCAAACTTGTTTTTTTTAAAACAACAAACCATTAGGCAATAACAGAGAGCAAATACTTGTCAAGGTGTTGACAGTGTTTTGACCATCACCTAAACAATCAAGAAAAAGTAATTTTAGCCACTGTAATAATAATAGGCAACTATATTTTCATATATTATATGAAATATCATTGCAAAGCATCTGAAATTAAAGTAAAGTAAAATGTATATCTTCCCATCTCCTCAAATACACTATGGTTTGCCCAGTAGCTAGTAGTACATCTTAGTGTTATAATTTGGACGTGGATGAAAATAAAGTGTGAATGCTGTATCTAGTGTGTTTACTTTAGGACTCAATAAATGAAAAAAAAAGTTCACTTTACCTGTAACTTTTCCAACGGAGGTGAGAGGAATCATTAAAAAAATATATATGAAATTGCTCCACATCTTTGACTAGAATTGTAAACAATACAAATTAATCGGTACAAGTAACTGTTCCTTTCCTGTGCAGACCAGACTGAGACTGTATTTCTGTGGTGACGAATGACACAGCCACATTATTGTGACTGATGGGCAACAACAACGTAATAGTGAGTGATTGGGAAGTATTGTACTACAGGGCATGGGTCAGCAGTCTACTAGATTCGACAATTGACTCTCTTAGTGGATGATTGGGTGCTGGAAAATAAAGAAATTATTCAAGCAGTCAAATGTTTTATAAAGCCCTTTCTACATCAGCAGATGTCATAAAGTGCTTATACCGATACTCAGACTAAAACACCAAAAGAACAAGGTGGTTGAAATGTGGCTTGGGAAAACATCCTAGAAAGATTGAAACCAATGATAACTTAGAGAGGAATCAGGCTTTAATATTGTTAGTGCAAAACTAAGCATAAAAAATTAAAATAACAATATCTTGTTGTACCTTTATAGTGTAGAGTATTTTTTTGTGGGAATACTTGGGAATAGGTTACCAAGAATATATATTTCTGTTGATAATACAGCAGGATATTCCAAATAATTTTGTTTCACATTGTCCGAAGACAGTAATAACAGCCATATAGTTGTTATCCAGGCTACCCCGCTGTCCATTTTATATTA
>JACXGJ010015806.1:0-13049 GCA_016801105.1 Esox niger | reverse complement strand
GTTTTTCTTGAGTTTAAAAGCAGTAAGTTCTCAGTCATCCACCTTCTAATATCTGAAACACATGCTTCCAAAGTAGCTAATTTGGGGGTTTCTCCATGCTTCATCGAAATATATAACTGTGTATCATCAGCATAGCAGTGAAAGTTGACATTATGATTTTGGTTTACATCTCCAAGAGGCAGCATATATAGTGAGAACATTAAAGGGCTGAGGACCGAGCCTTGAGGAACACCAAAACACACTTTTGTCCGAGGATATACCATCCACAAATACGAACTGATATCTTTCAGATAAATAAGATTTTAGAACATTCCCACGTAGCCCAATATGGGTTTCCAGTCTCTCTAAGAGAAGGGAGTTATCAATAGTGTCAAAGGAAGCACTAAGATCAAGAAGCAACAGGACGGATGCAGAACCTTTTTCTGAGGCCATTAGAAGGTCATTTGTTACCTTCACAAGTGCAGTCTCAGTACTACGATGGGGTCTGAAACCAGACTGGAGCATTTCATAAGTGTTATTTGTCTTCAGGAAAGCGTTCAGTTGTTAGGAAACAAATCTTTCTAAGATTTTTGAGGGGAATGGGAGGTTTGATATTGGCCTATAGTTGTTTAAACTGCCTGGATCTTTGGATTTTTTTAAAATAGGCTTATTTTCAGATATTTTAGTGAGTTTGATACACATCCGGAGGAAAGGGAGCAATTTATTATTTTCAACATTGGCTGACCTAGCACCGAAAATAGCTCCTTGAGTAATTTAATTGGAATTGGGTCTAGTTGACAATTTGTGGGTTTAGAACTCATTAGAAATGTAGTGAATGTGTCGAGCGATACGGGATCAAAAAGTTCCAGTGTCCCCATTGACACCTGTATAGGTAGGTTCAGGACATTCTCAGGACAACTAAGATTTTGGGGAGTGTAATTATTTGAGGAGTCAGTTATTTGTTTTCTAATGATGATGATCTTTTCATCAAAAAAGTTCATGTATTCATTACAGCTAAAGTGAAGACCCACTTGTTGAGTGTTGCTTTTTAGTTAACTTTGCAACTATATCAAAGAGAAATTTTGGATTGTTTTTGTTCACCTCAATCAGGTTGGAGAAATACGCTGATCGAGCAGATGTGAGTGCTTTTCAGTATTTAAGTGTGCTGTCTATCCAGGCTAGTCTGAATTCTTCGAACTTGGTGGAGCGCCACTTTCGCTCCAATTTTCTGGAGGCTTGCTTTAGTGCTCTAGTATTGTCTGTGTACCAGGGAGCAAGTGTCTTCTTCCATAACTCTTTTGTTTTAAGTGGTGCAACCCTATCTAAAGTATTTCGCAGTGTTGAGTTCAGATCCTGGATTAGATTGTTTACGGATTTATTTTCTTTGTCACTGATGAGCAAACTTTGAAGAATATCAAGAAATCTATTTGTAGTCTGAGAATTTATAGTGCGTCTTTTGAAACACATTTTTTGCGGAGCGAGTGGACTTCTTGTTTTTACGGTAAATGTAATAAGACAGTGATCCGACATTCCAGGATTTACGGGGGAAATTATTAGATCTAAAATATCGATTTTTCTTGACAGGACTAAATCTAAGGTATGATTGTGGCTGTGCTTTGGACCGGAGACATGTTGGATAAAACCCATTGAGTCAAATATCGCTTCAAAGGCTTTTTGAAGAGGGTCGTTTGACTTTTCCATATGAATATTGAAATCGCCAAAAATTAGAATACTATCTAACATAACTACAAGGTTAGACAATAATTCTGGAAACTCATTGAGGAACATTGTATATAGCCCGGGCGGCCTGTAAATAGTGGCTATGTAAAACGATTTATCAGCCTGGTTAACTTTCATGAGAAAACCAGTGATTTGTTTAAGAGTAGATTTATATTTACTGTCGTAGATATTAGCAACACCCCCTCCTTTTCAGGATTCACAAATAAATTCTTATTTGTGACCGAAGTGGAGGAAGGTTTTATCTTAATTTCTGGGCGAGTCCCAAAAAGAGAGCCAGTTATCTACAAACTCTACCCCATGCGACGGGCCAGCGATTGAGTTGGACAAGTCTGCTGTAGAGCTCGTTACTACCCCTAGCTGGGAGGGGGCCAGAGACAATTACACGATGCCGACACATCTTTCTAGCCAATTTACAAGCTGATTCTATGTTCTGCTTCGTAACCTCTGACTGTTTCATCCTAACGTTGTTGGTGCCAACGTGAATAACAATATCTCTGTACTCTCTATACTTGCCAGATTTAGACTTCGCTAGCACCAACCCCAGATTTGCGGCTACGTCGCTGGCTCGGCCCCCCGGTAAACAGTGTAAGATCGCTGGCTGATTCTTTAGTCTAATACTGTGGGTAATGGAGTCGCCGCTGACTAAAGTTTTCAGTTTTTCAGGGCGACCGATAGAAAATGCCTGTCGATCATTCCGCTCTGAAGACGGCTTGGGCCTTGACTCAGACTCCAGTGGGGAAAACCTGTTGAAAATCTCAGTCGGGTCAAGCAGCGACCCAGGTTTAACTGGTCGATGGCATTTCTTCCCAGTGACCAAGAGAAAGTTCTTGCCCGGCTGCGGGAGCTGTGCCGGGGGGCTAACAACACGATTGTTTCTTCCTGATGGCACAGACACAGTTTTTCCAGTTTCTACACAAACGTAATCCTTGCCTAACATTTGCGTCTGAAGCTGAGCCTCTAACTCTGCTATCTTGAACTGAAGAAGACAGTTCTCCTTCGTGAAATAGCTACAAGTGCAGTGAAAAGGCATGATAATGGTACTTAGCTTCGGGTAGGTAACTGCAAGCAGCATACAGCATGTCAACAGTCCCACAACAGTCCCACAATGCAGCAGGAAGTATGTGCAGAATGTGGCTTAGCATTGTGTTGCTGAAATAAGCAAGGCCTTCTCTGAAAAAGACATTATCTGGATGGCAGCATATGTTGCTCCAAAGCCTGTATCATCATTATTTTTGCAGTCACAGATAAGCAAGTCATTCATGCCATGTGGACTAATGCACTAATGCTGTCTTTTCAACTGAGCACTGATAACAAGCCAGATGGTCCCTCTCCTCTTTAGCCCAGAGGACAAGGAGTCCATGATTCCCAAAAGGAATTTCAAGTTTTGATTAGTCAGAACATCGTTTTACATAGCTACTATTTACAGGGCACCTGGGCCATATACAATGTTCCTCAATGAGTTTCCCGAATTCTTGTCGAACCTTGTAGTCATGGCAGAAAGTATTCTAATTTTTTTCAATTTCAATATTCATATGGAAAAGTCAAACGACCCTCTTCAAAAAGCCTTTGAAGCCATAATTGACTCAATGGGTTTTATCCAGCATATCTCTGGTCCAACGCACAGCCACAATTATACCTTATATTTAGTCCTGTCAGGAGAAATATATATTGCAGATCTATTAATTTCCCCCCAAATCCTGGAATATCGGATCACTGTCTATTACATTTACCGTTATGTGACAACTACGCCATCTGCTGCCCGTCCTCCCCCTGCAGGAGGCAGGCTTCAGTGCTCAATGTCACCGGCCTTCTGACACCATTGCCCATCTCATCAACTCATCACACCTGTCTTGTTTAGCGCACCTGATCATCATCCACAGTCATTTCCTCCAGTATATATGTTTCCTCTGCTCCCTTTGTCTTTGTGTGTTATGGTCTCACTGCCATAAGCATTGTTCAGCTACTCTTTATTAAAAGAAAAGAAAAGAAAACCAACGTGACTTCGATTCCTCAATCCGCTGCTCCTCTCATTTTCTGAAAGCTGACACGTTAAAACAAAAAATCCACTTGCTCCACAAACAATGAGTTTCAAAAGCCATACTATAAATTCTCAGACTACAAATAGATTTATTGATATACTTCCAAGCTTGATCAGTGACAAAGTAAATAAATAAAAAATGAACTAATCGAGGATCTAAACTCAACACTGCGAAAAACTTTAGATACAGTTGCACTACTAAAAATGAAAGAAATACGCAACAAGAAATGTGCTCCCTGGAATACAGACAATACTAGAGCACTGAAGCAAGCCTCCAGATAATTGGAGCAAAAGTGGCGCTCCACAAAGCTAAAAGTATTCAGACTAGCCTGGATAGACAGTACATTAAAACGCAGAAAACTCACAAACTCACAAAAAATGGCAGTATTTAAGCCTCTTCTAAAAATATGTATCTGGATCCAGACATTAAACAATTATAGGCCAAAATCAAACCTCCCATTCCTCTCGGAAATCTTAGAAAAATGTGTTTCCCAACCACTAAATGCCTCCCTGAAGACAAATAACATCTATGAAATGCTCCAAACCGGTTTCAGACCCCATCATAGTATACTGAGACTGCACTCGTGAAGGTGACAAATGTCCTTCAAATGGCCCCAGACAAAGGTTACACATCCGCCATGTTGCTTCTTGATCTTAATGCTGCTTTTGACACTAATTATCACTCCCTTCTCTTAGAGTGACTGGAAACCCATATCAGGCTATGTGGACATGTTCTAGCCTGGTTTTAATCTTATTTATCTGACAGATATCAGTTCGTATGTGTAGATGGTATATCCTCTGACAAATCCAAAGTATGTTTTGGTGTTCCTCAAGGCTCGGTTCTGGGATCATTATTGTTCTCACACTATATATGCTGCCTCTTGGTGATGTAATCCGGAATCACAATGTCAATTTTCCCTGTTATGATGATGACACACAGTTATATATTTCAATGAAGCATGAAGAAGCCCCAAATTAGCTACTTTGGAAGCATGTTTCAGATATTAGGAAGTGGAAGATTAATTATTGCTTTCAAACTCAAGAAAAAAATAAAATAATTTAAGACCCAAGAAATAAAGAGATTGGTTGGCAGATCTCACTGTGAACTTAAACTTAAATTAGTGCTGCACACGGCTGCTAGAATCCTAACTAGAACAAAATAAATAAATTTGAAAACATTACTCTAGTACTAGCCTCTTTACACTGGCTGCCTGTTAGGGTTAGGGCTGATTTTAAGATGTATTGTTAACCTATAAACCAATACATGGACTTGCTCCTACTTACCTCGCTGAAGTGATCCAGCCATACATACCTACATGTATTCGTAGATTGCAAGATGCAGGCCTTTCATTTGTACCCCAAATTTCTAACAGCCGGAGGCAGGGCCTTCTCCCATAGAGCTCCACTACTGTGGAATTATTTGCCAATTATGGTTAGAAATGCAAACTCAGTGCAAACTTTCATGTGTCTACTAAAGACTCATCTCTTCAGCCTGTTCTATGAATAAGTGTAGTCTGACCCAGGGGCTTGAAGGTGACCAGAAAGGCCTGATACTGTCCACCCTCGCTGTCTTGCCAGGTGGGTTCTCATCGCCCCTGGGATGCCCTCCCTCCAATGCCATACGGGGACAGAGTCACTGGCTTGTTGTTGTCTCTCTGTTATGCACTAGTGCAATTGGGCTGTATTCTTCTGCTGGCTATACTCAGCCCTCATTCAGGGTGGTTGCGGTTGGTGGGTGTCCCTTTGGTTGATGCTTGGCAATGTGGGTGGATTGATTTCTTGCCTTTTGGGCCCTGTCCGGGGCCACCCCCGGATAGGACCACAGGATCACTGGAACCCTCTGTCTCAGCCCCAAGGTTTTATGCTGCTATATCATTGTGCTGGGGGGGTAGGGTCAGTTCTACTTCTCTACTATAAATACTTGTCAATCTAAGGAATGCATTTTCTAAATTTTCCCCTGTCTCCTGACAAGGATATGAGGTCTTGTCCCATACCTGCGGAGTACCAGGCTTGCCTCGTTGCGGTCCCTGTCCAAAGTCCTCCTGGTAGTCTTGCAGATCAAGACAATACCTGACGATTTCAGCTGGCACTCTGTTGACCCCTTTCCTCCTCCCACCCCCGGTTGTCCCTGTCCTTGTCCATCTGGTCATGCTTCCCCTCTGGACTAAATTTAAATAAACTGGACTCAGCCCACATGCATTTATAAATGATTACAATTTGAACTCATAATATGCTCACCCGGTACAGCCAGAAGAGGACTGGTCACCCCTCTGAGCCTGGTTCCTCTCTAGATTTGTTTCTTTCTAAATTTCGGCTCTGTTAGGGAGTTTTTCCTAGTCACTGAAATTCAACACTAATGTTGTTTGCTCCTTGGGGTTTATTAAGGCTGGTGTTTTGAAAAAGCACTTTGTGAAAACTTCTGATCTAAAAAGGGCTTTATAAAATAGATTTGACTGATTGAACACAGGACAGTTTTCCACTTAGCCTCAGTCCATCTTAAATGAGCTTGGGCCTGGAGAAGGCAGCGGTGGTTCTGGATCTTGTTTATACTTGGTTTCTTCTTGGCATGGTGAAGATTTAACTTGCACTTGAGGATGCAGTGAAAACTGTGTTCACAAACAGTGGATTTGTAAGTGTTCTTGAGCCCATGCAATGATTTCTACCATAGAATCATGTCTGATTTTAATGCAGTGGAGTCTGAGGGCCCAAAGATCAAGGCCATCCAATATTTGTTTTTGACCTTGTCCCTTATATAGAGATTTCCTGGATTCTCAGAATCTTCAATGATTTAATGTACTAAAGATGAAGAGATCCCCAAACTCTTTGCAATTTGATGTAAAAAAAAGAATCTTAACTTCTTTATCTTTACTTCTGAAAGACTCATCATCTCTGGGATGCGCTTTCTTTACCAAATCTGTTAACCTAATTAGTTGTGGGATGTTCCACAAGCTTTTTCTAGTAGCAATACACAACTTTTCCAGTCTTTTTTGCCCATCATTGCTTCTTTGCAAAGAAAAAGGTGCAGTGGTCTCTTAATTCTTTTAGAGAGCTGTATTTTTGAAGAAACAATAACAATTCTCAATTTCAACATTTGATTTTGTCTTTGTAGTATTTTCTATTGAATATTGGGTTTAAATGATTTTCACATCATTGCATTCAGTGTCTCAAATATTTGGAAATGGTGTTGTATGTATGTATGTATGTATGAAAAATGAGTTTTGTTTTCCAAAAAGATCAACGAACCTGCAATTCTTACTGTCATTATCTTACTGATTTATTATGTATGAATATATGATATCAATTTGTAGTTTAGGCCAGTCATTTCTGTATTATTTATAACCTGGTATACAGAATATTACCTTAGAAAAAAATATGCCCAGATGCAAAACCTTGACATAGATGTTCTGTTCTAAATAATAGGCAGTCCTGTATTCATTTGGATTGAATTTCAAACCTTTATACCAGCTCACCCTATGGGTATATGCAGGGGGTTGGGCTTCAAGGAGATTTCAGGTGATGTCACATTGAGTGACAAGCAGGACAGGTCAATCTCCTGTGCCTCAATTTTGTTCTGAAGATCTTGGGTCAGCTGCTGTCGTGCTTCCTGAAGAAGACTGTAAAGAATGGTCAAAAAGTACTGAGAAAAGCTGATGATATGCACTGCTAATCTTTTGTTCAAACTGTGCCACCCAATTCTCTCTATATTTCCCTAGGACATGAATGGACCCTGGTTGTTAAACTTATGGGTTAGGACCCAAAGTAGTGGGAATTTATGAGAAAACATCTTAATATACGTATTATTTCGTTTTCTTTTGGGTCATAGGAGGGACTATATTGAGGTCATGGGAGACAACATGCGGTGTATGCCTGTCTGAAATGCATCGATTGGGACATTTAGGTCTGCCACCAATAGTCTGGATAAGCGCACTGATGCTGTGACATCATACATCAGCTTCTGTGAGGACAGCTGCGTACCAACTCGGACCAGGGTGAGTTACAACGACAAACCCTGGTTCAAAGCTAAACTCAGACGGTTGTTTTTGGAAAAGGAGGAGTACAGAAGTTGGGACAGAGACAGGTTCAGAGGCTAAATACAGGTTTGGTAAGGTAGTGAAGAAAGTCATGTGACTGTATGGAGAAATTAAAACAACAGTTGTCAGCCAATGACTCTGCTCCTGTTTGGAGAGGCCACCAACAGATGACCAACTAAAAGCCTAAATCCCCTCACTCCATCAATGACCTGTGACTTGCCAACAGTTGGTCTGTGACCTCCAGCACTCAATGGAACGGTTCGCAGCCGAGTGCTAAGTGGTTGAAATGAGATGAGGATTAGCACCTCTAAAATCTGAGGTGCTATTCAGCAGGAAACCGATGGAGTGCCTCCTCTGGTTCGGGAATGAAGCATTATCCCAAGTAAAGGAGTTCAAGTATCTCTGGGTCTTGTTCCGGAGTGAGGCGAAATCGGAGCAGGGTTGGCCGGAGAATCAGAGCAGCAGGGGTGGTATTTAATTTATTTTACCTCACCATTATGATGGAAAGCGAGCTGAGCCAGATAGCAAAGCTCTCGATATACCGGTCAATTTTCGTTCCTACATTCATCTATGGTCATGAAGGCTTGGTCATGACCGAAATAACTAGATCACGGGTACAAGTGGTTGAAATACGTTTTCTCAGAAGGGTGGCTGGCTTCTCCTTTATTGAGAGTGAGAAGCTCTGTCATCCATGAGAAAGAGCCGCTGCTCCTTTGCATTGAAAGGAGCCAGTTGAGGTGGTTCGGGCATCTGGTAAGGATGCCCCCAGGACGCCTCCCTAGGGAGGTGTCCCGGGCAGGTCCAGTTGGGAGGATACCTCGGGGTAGGCCCAGGACTAGGTGGAGAGATTATATATCAACGCTAGCCTGGGAACGCCTCGGGGTCCCCCAGTCAGAGCTTGCAAATGTAGCTAAGGAAAGGGAAGTTTGGGGTCCTCTGCTGGAGCTGCTGCCCCCGTGACCGATACAGGATAAGCGGATGAAGAAACAATTAACACATCCGAGATGTGTTCGTGAAATCTGAAAGTATGGGAAACATGACCCTACCGGCACATTGTGAGGCTGTACCTACTTAATCGTGACATTAAGATTGCACCTGATCCCTCTCATTCTGGCAGAAGGTTGAGCTATATCAGGACCATAACCTCTCTCCACAAGAACAGGGTATTTCCTACAGCAGTAGGCCTTATGAACATGCCCCTGGAAACAAACTGACTATAGACCCCTCCCCACATACAGACACAAGCCTCAACCGGACAAATCTTGCACCCAACATATGTTTTAGGAATTTATTATTGCTCAGTCTACTGTTTTATGCTCAGTCCACTGTTTGTATTTATTTTGTATAAACTGTTTCACTAACAGGCCAGAACAAATTCCTTGTTTGTTGTGAAACTTACTTGGCAATAAAAATCTTTCTGAAATCTCATTTGGGTCTCCACCTGAAATACTAAAAGAATATGGGTTTTCATTTGGGACACATTGTGACCTCTTACACTCTCCTGTAGCTTCTCTTTTCCTTAATGTTTTCTCACCATAGCTGCTCAAAGGCCATGTCGAT
The DNA here is from genome assembly GCA_016801105.1 of Esox niger. Taxonomy (NCBI): domain Eukaryota; kingdom Metazoa; phylum Chordata; class Actinopteri; order Esociformes; family Esocidae; genus Esox; species Esox niger. The sequence goes on along the minus strand of JACXGJ010015806.1, from coordinate 3,701 downwards.
GCGCTGTTGTAGCACCCGCTGAGCTCCATCGATCACTTTCACTTCCTTTTTTAGCTGAGCCTCCACTGAGTCATTGACAAGCTCGTTGCCACAGCGACCTTCTCTCAGGGTCAAGCACTCCACTGCGACCTCGAGAGGAACCATGGTGGCTGCCAGGGCCTGTTCTGTCTCCTCTTTTCCCTTAGATACAGTAAAAAAAAGAATATCACATGGGGTCTGTCTATTTGTTTTTGTAAAAGGTGGTGTACTATGTAGGCAATAGGTTGTGATTAGGAAATCAGACCAGCTCATTACTAAGTCAGAGCCTTTAGAATGCAGTATTATAGATATTCCCTCACTGTAATACTTTCAAAATTATACTGCTGCAGAGTAATACTAACAATCTGAAATATAACTGAAAATTCACCCGAGTTAATAAATCCATCTCTTTGTCCACTTCTTTTGCGCAGGATTCTAAAGTCTCTCTCCAGCGTGATATGTCCCAGATCCGGTCACTCAGCCTTTGAGAGCTGTTAATCTCATCCCAGCTGGTCTGAGATTGTGATTGAGAAAGAGCAATTAGAGTCTTGAGGTGACATGAAGACAGGATCAATACAGGAAGAAATACAGTAAAGTAAATATTACATGAATGTGTCCGGGAGAACAGACCATGCAGATTATGATATTAACCATACGCTAGGCTCTGTGTAGACCCAGGATACATAAATGTCATTACGTGATCACATCTTATACCTTGCAAGTTGTCTCAATGCATGAACCCCTCCCATCTTGGCGTGTCTCATGTGAGATATGTCGCCAGTGTTCAGCTGTATCAGACATCTGCTTGTTTCTGGCATCCCAGTCGGACACACTATACCTGAGCCCAGGTTTGCCACTGAGTGTGGCCATGGTCCTTGCTGTGTCTTACAGGACTGACAAAAATAGATGCACAATTTTGGTAAAACAGAAAACAAAATTTTTACAATAACCAACTGATTTAAGGATTACAATAATAAAAAATATTTAACTTCTCTTCCAGGCTTTGAAAATGTTCATACTGCTGCTGCCTGGTAAACGCTACCAGAACATCAGGGCATGCACTTCTAGACTCAAAAAGTTTTGTAAGGCTCCTCAACCAGCAACACTGATCTATGATCATACTGTTCACACATTCCAGATGCTATGATGTCTATACAGGTACATTCAATGTACGTTAGAATATTCCTTTGCATGTACCATTCATAAGCATATTACACTCATATGTATCTATAATATTCAATACTTCTACCCATATTGTTCATATTCCCCATCCTACTCCCTTTAAAATTGCTGCTAGTTTACATTATGTATATTATTGCTATATTTTTGCTTTATATATTTCTTAATTCTTACTACATAGATGTAGTTTGCCATGTCACAAGATTTTCACTGTTCAGAATGACACTGTGTTATTCGGTGCATTTGATAAATAAACTCTGAACTTGATATTATACCCCCCACAAACATTGTATAAATGTTTAATGAGTGGAACACTCAATCCTTTTTTCAATTAATACTCACGCATTGTCTCGGGCAGCAATATTCCACCAAGATAGCTCACGTTCTTTTACTGCTGCTACGGTATTGCTTTTTCTTTAATATATACTCATGTTCTGCATATGCATTCATTAATATTCCTAACCATGGGAGAACTACGGGGTTTGAGAAGTTTTTCTCCTGTTACCATGATGAATCGTGTTTTTTGCGTTCCATTGATGAGGGCTTTTTATTTCCTCATGAATGTGGTTTACCCAGGGTTAACTTTACTCAGAGATGACTGAACTAATTGTTACCCTCTGTTCTGAAACCGTCAATTCTGAGTTTGACAGCTCAGAGTCAGTTAATCCAGAGATGTGGTTTAAACTCAGTATGTTCACCCTGCTTTCTGAAACAGCCCCATGATCCTGAAACTCAAATAGGATCTCACGGGTATATTAGGGAGTTCAACCTACTCAGATTTAACTCTGGGTTATCAAGGATATTCTGGGTAGACAAACTCTTATTGCCTAAAGTGGTGTTAAATGGATACTACGATGGTGATTAGGATGTTTATTAGTTGACCCTGTGTTAACTTAATTGGAGTTTGTGCACGTTCGCCTAAAAGGGCGCATTTAAGTTTTTGCACAATGGCTCGTGCTCCGTATTCTTCCCCGGATGAATACACATTTATAATGTCAGGATATGAGGAGTTTAAAGCAAGGTTAATGGCTATATCTCACATTGTGGATGCCAACAAAGCCAGGGAGGCGTGTGGCAACGCACTGCTGACAGAGTAAATTTGTTAAACCTAGTCCAGATCAGAGGCATAACCAGATGGATAAAGACAGGGGGAGGGGGGTAAGCAGAGTGGCAGCTGAAATTGTCAGGTATCGTCTTGATCTGCAACTAAACCAGGAGTACTTTGGATCAGAGACTGCAATGAGTCAAGCCTGGTATTCCGCTGAGGCTGAGAAAGGGGGGTCCAGTGACACTGTGGCCCTATCCGGAGGAGGCCCCAGACAGGGCCCAACAGGCAGGAAATCAATCCACCCACATTGCCAAGCATCAACCAAAGGGACACCCGCCAACCGCAGTCATCCTGAATGAGGGCAGAGTATTGCCAGCAGAGCACATCCCAATTGCACAAGTGTGCAAAAGAGAGACAACAACAAGCCTGTGACTGCGACCCCGAATGGCATTGGAGGGAGGGTATCCCAGTGGCAATGAGGGCCCATCTGGCAAGACAGCAAGGGTAGACAGTATCAGGCCTTTCTGGTCACCTTCACGCCCCTGGGCCAGACTAAATTTAATCATACACCAGACTGAAGAGATGAGTCTTTAGTAGACACATGAAAGTTTGCACTGAGTCTGCATTTCTGAGTCTGCACTGAGTCTGCAAATCAGTCCAAAGTAGTGGAGCTCTATGAGAGAAAGCCCTGCCTCCGGCTGTTTGTTCAGAAAGTTTAGGTACAGTTAAAATGCCTGCATCTTGTGATCTAAGGTTACGTGCAGGTATGTATAGCTGGATCATTTCAGCGAGGTAATTAGGAGCAAGTCCATGAATTGATTTATAGGTTTACAATAACATCTTAAAATCAGCCCTAACCCTGACAGGGAGCCAGTGTAAAGAGGCTAGTACTGGAGTAATGTGTTGACATTTTTTTGTCCTAGTTGGGATTCTAACAGCAGTGTGCAGCACTAATTGAAGTCTATTTATTGATTTCTCAGGATAACCGGAAAAAAGAGCATTGCAGTAATCTAATCTTGATGTAAAAGAAGCATGGATTAGTTTTTATGCATCAGTTTTTGATAGAAAGTTTCGGATGTTTCGAAGATGAAAATAAGCAACTCTTGAGATATATTTAATATGTTCATCAAAGGAGAGGTCAGGGCAGAGGGTAACACTGAGATTTCTTAGTTTTTTAGGATATGACCATGCAGCTATCGAGGTTCATAGTGAGATCTGCCAATGAAATTCTTTGATTCTTGGGTACTAAAATTTGCTTTTCTGTTTTTCTTGAGTTTAAAAGCAGTAAGTTCTCAGTCATCCACCTTCTAATATCTGAAACACATGCTTCCAAAGTAGCTAATTTGGGGGTTTCTCCATGCTTCATCGAAATATATAACTGTGTATCATCAGCATAGCAGTGAAAGTTGACATTATGATTTTGGTTTACATCTCCAAGAGGCAGCATATATAGTGA
>JACXGJ010015805.1:0-13050 GCA_016801105.1 Esox niger | reverse complement strand
AGACCAGCAATCCACCAAGAGTTTGATTTAGGAAACACATCAGCTGAAACAGAGAAGCCATGAAGAAACATTAGCACACATTACAACACCTCTCTCTGTACTGCATGACAGAGTAGACAAAGAAAACCATTACTACACATCACAACAACTCTATATCTACTGTACGACAGAGTCGAAAGATAGATTATAAAGTAACAATATTAAATAATGCTGTAATAAAAACCCAAACCATTGTTTTAAAAATCTTTTTCTACTAGTTTAGTCTAACATGTAGGTGACCCAATGAAGACCTCACCTGGGACATTAATATTTGTCTCTTTCATGTGGTTGCTCTGATGCTGTAGAACTCTACAAATGAACCTGTTGTTGTCAGTCTGTTGGACGGTCACCTGTCCTCTCACAGTGTAGCGACCCTCTGAGTCTGTCTCTGTTTCTACCTCTGTACGTCCATCAGGGAGGATGATTCCATTACTGTCCAGCCAGGTCATCTCAGGTTCAGGGAACCAGCTTCCAGAATCACACTTCAGAACCACTCCATAGTTTTTGGTTCCCACAATAGAGATCAGTGGCTGAGATACAGCACCTACACAGATACGATAGAGATCACTGAAATATGTGATTCTACTAGAAGTAATCTGAGATGTTAGCAAATGTAATGCGTCATTGATTCCCAAACACAATTTTTTCTATAGAACTCAACACACCCAAACCCAGTAAAAATAGCCCAATTGTGGTGGGGAACTCCATCTGTCACATTCTCTGCATTATTTTAATGCAACACCTACAGATACAATAGAGGTCACAGGGATGCAACACCTACAGATACAAAATAAAGCTGAAAAGGCCTCTGTATTTTATTCACCTAGTTCACAAGGTATGTACTAAGAATATGTCCCACAGCCCATGTATCTGACTGTGTCAAGTGGTTGTCTGTGAGTGTGTCTGAATGTGAATCTATCTGTGTATCTATCTGAGTGTTTGTCTGTGTCTGAATGTGTCTGAGTGTGTCTGAATGTGTCTGTCTGTCTGAATGTGTGTCTGTCTGTGTGTCTATCCGTCTGAATATGTCTGTCTGTGTGTCTGGCTCTGTGTCCATCTGTGTGTGTGTGTGTGTGTGTGTGTGTCTGTCTGTCTGTCTATCTGTCTGTGTGTCGGATTCTGCAAGGTGGTTATGTATGAGGAGTAAGATCAGCTGCAAAAGAAATGATCATTAGCAAAAATTGCATTTAAAAAGATGACGTAATTATTTCTCCATGGTGCCCTGTCAAAGGCGCTCTTTTGTAGCACCAAGCTGAACATTACCATCTGGGGCACTGCCTGACATATTGGCTAAGAAGCACCATGGGAGGCATAAATGGGGGAGGCATTGTCCGCAGGGATTTCCTGGTCTCATCACACTGACGCAACTTTTTCAGGTAGCCCTGGAGTAGCAAAACTAACTGCGGTCACCCGGTGAGTAAGAATGCCCAAAAGAATGCCTTCACAAATTGCTTTCTGGTTTGTCGACCTTTGTGGGGGAACATTAATAGCTTCGCTAGGTGGGAAGCATAATATTTACCCCTAAATCCCTTGGTAGTTGTTGTGAAGAAACCGGACCATGGATACAATTAGATATGACAAAACAGCAAGGGAACAGAGGAAATGGGCCAAAAGTTGAGACGCAATGAAACCACTGTAGCACTGAAATGACTCACCAGCAATAAGATGAATGGTGATGCCCTTTACTTGGCTGTTCAGTAATGGAATGGAGCACCTATAACTTCCAGCATCTGTGAGTTTAACTGTGGACAGCTTGAGTGAGATGTTGCCATACTTGAGTTCTTCCAGAAACAGTGACGTCCTTCCCCTGTAGGCAGGAAGCTGGTCTTTATTGGCATATCGACCGTCAAGATAAAGATGGACCCTATTCGTGTTCTGTGGTGTATTCAGGTCAGTTCTTGTCCACTCCACTATCATGTTCGTAGCACTGATGTTGGGTTTTAGGTAACAAAGCAGAATTACGTCATCACCTTCCAAGGCAATGACTGGGTCAGCCGGACCAAAGACCTGAACTTGAGACAAACCTGCAGAAAATAAAATGACATTTACGTGTTAATTATATTTTAACGATTCATTGATGTGCAAGATTTTAACTAAGGAAAGTGCTGAATCACTATGGTAATAACAGGCCTAGTACGATACTCTGGCATATTTGTATTAGCATATTTCAGAGATGAAACGTCCAGTGTAACGTGTTGGAAAGGGTCAGTTTATCCTTAACATGTACCTCACAAGCAAACAGCTGAATAGATGGTCCAATGGGAAATTGCTTACATGTATATGGTAGTCCCTCCATGTAGAGATGAAAAGGGACATATACCGATTAACCATAACATTATGACCACCTGCATAATATTGTGTAGGTCCCCCTTTTGGCACCAAATAAGCCCTGACCCTTCAAGGCATGGACTCCAACAGACCTCTGAAGGTGTGCTGTGGTATCTGGCACCAATACGTTAGCAGCAGATCCTTTAAGTCCTTTAAGTTGCAAGGTGGGTCCTCAATGGATTGGAATGTTTGTCCTGCACATCCCAAAGATGTCGACTTGATTGAGAACTGGGTAATTTGGAGGCCAAGTGAACACCTTGAATTCGTTGTTGTGTTCCTCAAACCATTCCTGAACCATTTTTGCAATTTGGCAAGGCGCATTATCCTGCTGAAAGATGCCAATGCCATCAGGGAATATCGTTGCCATGAAAGGGTGCAAATGGTCTGCAACAATGCTTAGGGGTACATGTCAAATTAACATCCACATGAATGGCAGGACCCAAAGGTTTCCCAGCAGAACATTTCCCAAAGGCATCACACTGTTTCCGCCAGCTTGTCTTCTTCCCATAATGCATCCTGGTGCCATGTGTTCTGCAAGTAAGTGACACACACACATCCGGCCATGCCACCTTCTTCCATTGCTCCATGGTCCTGTTCTGATGTTCACATGCCCATTGTAGACGCTTTTGTCAGTAAACATGGGTTAGCATGAGTACCCTGTCACTTCATTTAATCTGTCAGTGGTCATAATGTTATGGCTGATTGGTGTATGTGTAACATACATCTTGTTTTTGTAATTTAAAGCCACCATATTGTTTTTGTTATTTAATGCCATCATCTTGTTTTTGTAATTTTAAACCATCATCTTGTTTTTGTAATTTTAAACCATCATCTTGTTTTTGGAATGTAAAGCCGAAATCTTGTATTTGTAGTTTGCCACCATCTTGGTTTTGTAATTTAAAGACACAATCTTGTTTTTGTGATTGACAATGTACAGCCACCTGCAGTGCTTGAGGTCAAAACCAATTATTTTCATTGTTTTATTGTCATTGTGATTAGTCAACAATTCAATGTGAACAATTCAATTGAAAAACAAACTGATATCTTCGAGGGGAAAATAAAAACAATAACCTTTGTGCATAAGTGTACACATCCTCTTATAACTGAGGATGTGGCTGTGTTTAAAATTTACCAATCACATTCAAACTCACGTTATATGAGTTCAAAGTGACTGATTATTCACAAATACAGTTCAGCTGTTCTAGTAGGATTTTCCTTACATTTTCATAGTTGCATTTAAAAGCAAAAGCCATGGTCCACAGAGAGCTCCCAAAGCATCAGATCTCATTGTTGAAAGATATCAGTCCAAAATAATTTTGAAAGCATTAGATTTACCATGGTACACAGTGAAGACAGTCATCATCAAGTGGAGAAAATAGGGCACAACAAAGACATTACCAAGAACTGGATGGCCTTCCAATATTGATGAAAAGACGAAACCTTGTCATGGAGGCTTCCAAGAGGCCTACAGAAACATTAAAGGAGCTACAGGAATTTCTGGCAAGAACTGGGTGTGTGCTACATGTGACAACAATCTCCCTTATTCTTCATATGAATGGGCTATGGGGTAGGGTGCCAAGACAGAATTCCTTTTCTTCCAAAGAAAAACATCCAAGCCCAGGGGAAGTTTGCAAAAACAAAAATCAAGTCTCCCTAAAGCACATGGGCTGTTATTCTTCAGATGGATCCGGGGCCTTAGTCAGGGTGGAGGGACCACCCTGGGATACCAGGCAATTTTTGCACAAAACTTCAGGCATCCGTTAGGAAGCTGAAGATGAAGTTAACCTTTCAGCATGACAATGACCCAAATTACACATCCAAGTACACAAAGGCATGGCTTCACCAGAAGAAGATCCATGTTTTGGAATGTCCCTGCCAGAACCCAGACCTGAATCCAATTGAACATCTGTTGGGTGATCTGAAAAGAGCTGTGCACAGGAGATGTCCTCGATATTTGACAGATTTGGAACTCTTTTGCAAAGAAGAATAGCCAAATATTGTCACGTCAAGATGTGCCATGCTAATAGACTCTGTAATAAAATCAAAAGGTCAAAGATTTCAGTTTGTTTTTCAATTGAAATGTTCAACTTATAGGTCACATTAAAGGTGGAAGAAGTTCTGACATGTCAAATTGTTTTACCTTACAAACACCTGGCATTTTCACACGGTTTGTGTAGACTTTTATCCACTGTAAACGCTAATACCATTTACAAAGCTTTTCTTTAGACGCTGAAAAGCTAGGTTCATTGGTTGTTTTGAGTTGAGCATCGAATTTTCAAAACTTTTTAAAACTATTCATGTGTAGATTTCCCATGTATTTCCAGTAAAAGCCTTGCTGCATTATCTAGGTGAGTGCTTTATTAGTGTGGATAAAAAAAGGAACTAACAGATCAGGTGGTTTGATCAGGTAGTATACCAGTTTCTTTTATTTCTCCCCACTTTCCTATTGCCTATACTTTTGTACATGTTAATATGTCATCTTGGAAACAAAACCTTTTCCACAACTCTGCAGGCCCTTAAAGGTACTTTTTAGTCCATGCTGTTTTTTGGGCAAACTAATATTTTGGCATCTTGCAGTCCAGCCTCTGTACAGTAGTTTTGCTGACATCCTCACCTACTTCTTGCATACTTTGGTCACCCAAAATGGTATAAAAGCTTGTTTGCCACATTTCTAGAGCAGTTTTACACATAATTGGCCTGTAAAAATAATTGGCCTGAAGGAGCGAGGTTTGTTTTTTGCGTACCAAATCATCCACTGTATTATGTCACTGTATGGATTGAAGGGGGAGCGAGATGAGTCATTCAGTTTTTTCAGAATTTTCAACAAACGCATACAGATTTTTTAATACAAACAACCTTCAAGAGAGCATATTTTCCTCCACCTCCCACTAAAATAATTTTTAATTCAACTAATTTGTTTCAGATATGTAAGCCATTTTTCTTCCACCCCATCATGGACAATACTCATAACACAGGTGATAAATCATAGAATTTATGAAGAAATGTTATATTTTCATATTAATTTAATGTCCTTTTTTGGAAAACCATAGAAAACAAGTTTGTAATTTATTAAAATTGTTGATACTTTATCTTGAAATATGAATTTAGCCTGTCAGTTGTGTCATGTTTTCATCCAAAGTTCAGTGGATTCTTAAGCTTGCAAATTACATTTGCATTAATTTGATTAGTCTACTTAATATAAACATGGGAGGACATTAAATTATATATATTTTCTCATTTACATACTTTTTTAAACAATACGATCCTGTGACGGGGTCGAAACCAGTGTGAGGGTTAGGGTTCATGAGGAAAATGTGATTTGTTGATGTATCTTCATTGTGGATGGCACTAGCAGAATTCACCTGGCATTCTCTCTACTGCCTTTTCCACTTCTTCCTATTCTACTCAAAACAGCTTCACATTTGTGGAGATTTCTGTCAGGGCCGTATCTAACTCATGAGCATGTGGTATGTCACAACCACGGCCACCAGCTTGTCAGACATTCTCTTCAAATTCCCACCAATGCCATCCGGGGCCCCCTTACCATGACTTGCTTCAAAAAGTTCTAAGTGCCATCTTTGAGACCATGTTTGGACAGCTCTGTGCTGAAAAGGTAGAAGTTACCCTTCTGATTGTATTGTGTACAGGGGCCATTACTGAAATGTTTTTGAGTTGACAATTGAGGCTGTGTGGATTGAAGATAACCCAGCACCAGTTCCAAGCATTCCCGTATCACTGGGGTGCTTTTGTGTTTGATGGTGGCACTGTGCTAATGCAAATAGGTTCTTTTTCCCACCTATATACAGAACACCGGTGTGTAAAGTTGCTTGTTTATGAGATGAGCTAAAATGGAGGGATTGTATCTCTGAGTTTTTTATATGATCTTGACAGTGACCCTTTTGCTCCTCTAGTCTGAGTGAATGTAACCTTCACCATGCCATCAAAACTAAAGGTCAAAAGTTTTATCTTTGCACTCAGGACACTCTCCATGCATGCATGACTTGCTGGATGTGTAATAAGTTATCATTTCGGTCAACCTTTTTGTTTAGATCTGAAGTCTCTGTAAGCCTTAACTGGTGTATTTTCTCAGTGACAAATCCACGATTTTCATGGATTTTGCAGTGTGGTCAGACAGAGTGGGGTGGCAGAAAAAGGTTGTATGATAATTTATTCAGATTCTTTAAAATAAATTTCTCATGCAGGTTTTCAAAGGTGTGAACGAGAAACCTTTTTTGCTTCTTCACCTTATTCCTGGTGTTTGTTTTCATCTAGTATTAATTCGACTTACATCGTCTCAAATATATTTAACTTTGGACTTCAAATCTGCGTCAAATCTATTTGTTGAACATCAGTTATATTTGCAGAGGTTTTCAGTTTGAACAAAACTGAAATGCTTTTTTGGAAATTGAAGGGCCTTCTCTCCAAACCCCTTGTAGCTTGTACTTTTTAACAATTTTGACATTATTAATTTTTTCCTTTTTAGCTTTGCAGTATTTCATCCTGATATGAGCAATTAAGGCTATATGATAGATTCGTGTCTGATTTGGGGGTATACTTTGTCTGTTTTTGTTAACTCTTTCACTTTTGATCTAGGGGATTTATTCTTATCTAACTGTTCTATTCCAAAATGTATTAGATCGTCTTCATTCATTTTTCAATAGTTTCTTGAGATTGTCTATGTCTTTACACAGTCTATCTCTCTTTTTTCTGGAGAACTGCTGTCCTTTTTCACATGTTGAAATAAGTCATAAAACATATTGTTACATAGTGCATTCATTTCAGTTTTTCTTTCTCAAATTGGTTCTTGGATTAAATTCGCCTCACACAATTAAATCACTTTTTTTTCCTCTCTTGCTCTATATTCTGTCTCTATCTCCGCTCATTTTCTAGGTACTTCTGCCATCTCTCAGGATCTGCATCTCAACACGCACTGCACTGTTTTTGTCTGCACCCAAACCTCAGCAGTTTCCACAAATCACACACAACACTGCAGAGTTCCTAATAGGACATTCAATGTTGAGCCTGCGCTCTTGTCCCTGGTTTTGGAACCCTAATTACACTAGAGTGAAATTTATGTCAAATTATTAAATATATTGACATCATATGATTTAAATAGAGTTATAGGACTGAGGAATGTTGTTGTAGCTTACCTGTTGTCAATAATATGTATTGAATCCCAAAACATAAGCACCATGATGTCTTCATCTTACCGGGAGCCCTACTTACTGAACAGTTAAACATTACTTTCACTTTCTCTTACTAAGGGCAATATGTAAATGTATTATCAAGGGCAATACCTCCATCTAGTCTTCTGATACAGGAATTGCAGGAAGTAGACAGTCAACACGTTGCCAGTAAAATATATTTCTATAGCAGTTTACCTTAGTTTCAAATGGTAAAAATTTGTTGTGTTCACCTAAAAGATGGGTAACAATGACAAATATTAAACACTATGTAAATGAACAGGGAGCAAAAATGTTGGTGTTGTTGCTCATTGTTGCCCAAAAAATCTTGTGATATAACCATGCCCCTTCATTTGAATTTACCAGATGAAAATGTGTTATGAAATTGATGTGTAATTAAGAAATTGTAGCCCCTTGAAATTATTAAAAATATCCTCTGAAATATTATGTAGTCCTTCATTGCCTCAATTGTGTCCCAGGATTTATTTTATAGCCATATTTATTTAATATCTATGAAAATGGCATTCCAAATACATAAAATAATCCCTGCATCTGTCTTACACAGCTGTCGCCAGGGGGACATTTATGCCATGCATTTTAGATGCATCCTCAATTAATCACATATCCAATAAGTGTTTACTGCACCACACCAGTATCTCAATCCTCATGCCCCAATGCTTGGATAAATATCAATGTCTTAATTACTGCAGCAGCACAAGAGCTTGCTGAAATTAGAGGTTATTCCCCTGATAGTACAAGAACTTGCATTACCTAAATTAGTTACAAACACAGAAACAAAAATCCTCTAATAAAATGTTAATGTTAAATGCTGGTTCCGCTAGAGCCTCGCCGGGGCTGTCTCACCAGCGCGCCGGGTCGGCTTGAATGGAAACTTTTTTGGACAAGGTCTGGGTGGATGAAAGCCATGTCTATGTTTGTTAACTTGAAGCTGTCTACTTGGTTGCGTTGTTTGTGTGACACTGTCAGCACCACACCACACAGGGACGATGTCCAGACGGGGAAAAAAGAACAGCCGCAAAGCCCCAACCAGGAGTAAGACCTATCCAATCGCTCAACGGACAGCGCTCAAACCCAAATGTCTTCAGTGAACAACAAAAACAAAGGAATTTGCCTTACCGTTCCAATACTTTTGGAGGGGACTGTATATGTATAATATGTATGTATATTATTGCCAAACTTGCCATATCTATAATCATCACTTTCCATTTGCTGCTTGTTGCCAGCACTCTTTTTCATTTGCTGCTATTTTTTCAGCGGTATGTATATTATCACTTTATTCAGTTTTTTTGTACTTGTTTTGCTATATTTTGCTTTATATATATTCTTTTTAATTCTTACTATGTAGATGTCGGGTGTCATGTTACAAGAATTTCATTGTGTATGATGAAACTGTGTTATTCTGTTGATTTGACAAATAAACGTAAACATGAAACTTGAATTGCCACCATATTTCAATTTACTTTTGATTGATGTATATGGCAAAGGTAGTTTTGGTATTTAGTTCTGGTAGGTCTGTACAATTTGCAGTAAGTGCATAATGTCTGTATTTGGATAACAATCTGGATATTCTGTAGTGGATATCAATTTAATTTGTGTTGGGTGATGTACGTTATCAACTTGGCTGCCATTTTCATGCATGATTTGGACAGAGCCACGTTTATGAAAGTTTAACTGTGCCAAAGTATACTTTTAAATTATGGACATTTCAGATGGTCACCTGACTTGCAGTCTGGATGCCTGCTATTACGCATCCAAACCAATTTCTGTGCTGTGTGTCTGTTGGGATTTTTCAATGGCTCTATTAGCTAGAAAGTTTGCCAACCCCAATAAAAGACTAATGAAGGTAACTGATCCTGTGCTACTGTTAACTGATTCCAGCCATGAATCATTTCCGATGATAAATAATTGTTGATGCTGTACAGTTACCAGGCCTCATAGAGCATCTGAAGAGCTTGTTTGTTTGCACTCACCCTGATATTATCCCCTATAAACTCTGTTCTGATAAACAGGGTCTGTAGAGGTGCCAAAGTGAAGAGTGAGGGAGAAAAAATGTGGTTTACTCTGTCACTACAGTCAAAACATATGAGTTGATTAGATAGACAGAGGGGTATTTATGTTCATGTATGCGTGGGGGATAAATGTACAGTGGGGAGAAAAAGTATTTGATACACTGCTGATTTGTCAGGTTTTCCTACTTAAAAAGCATTTAGAGGTCTGTAATTTTTTTAAAAATCTAGAAAATCACACTGTATGATTTTTAAATAATTAATTTGCATTTTATTGCATGACATAAGTATTTGATCACCTACCAACCAGTAGGAATTCTGGCTCTCACAGACCTGTTAGTTTTTCCTTAAGAAGCCCTCCTGTTCTCCACTCATTACCTGTATTAACTGTAACTGTTTGAACTTGTTACCTGTATAAAAGACACCTGTCCACACACTCAATCAAACAGATTCCAACCTCTCCACAATGGCCAAGACCAGAGAGCTGTGTAAGGCCATCAGGGATAAAATTGTAGACCTGCACAAGGCTGGGATGGGCTACAGGACAATAGTCAAGCAGGTCGGTGAGAAGGCAACAACTGTTGGCGCAATTATCAGAAAATGGAAGAAGTTCAAGATGACGGTCGATCTCCCTCAGTCTGGGGCTCCAGGTAAGATCTCACCCTGTGGGGCATCAATGATCATGAGGAAGGTGAGGGATCAGCCCAGAACCACCCGGCAGGACCTTGTCAATGACCTGAAGAGAGCTCGGACCACAGTATCAAAGAAAACAATTAGAAACACAATACGCCGTCATGGATTAAAATCCTGCAGCACATGCAAGGTCTCCCTGCTCAAGCCAGCGCATGTCCAGGCCCATCTGAAGTTTGCCAATGACAATCTGGATGATCCAGAGGAGGAATGGGAGAAGGTCATGTGGTCAGATGAGACACAAATAGATCTTTTTGGTCTAAACTCCACTTGCCGTGTTAGGAGGAAGGAGAAGGATAAGTACAACCCCAAGAACACCATCCCAACCATGAAGCAGGTGGAAACATAATTCTTTGGGAATGCTTTTCTGCAAAGGGGACAGGACGACTGCACCGTATTGAGGGGAGGATGGATGGGGCCATGTATCATGAGATCTTGGCCAACAACCTCCTTCCCTCATTAAGAGCATTGAAAGTCAGTCGTGGCTGGGTTTTCCAGCATGACAACGACCCGAAACCCACAGCCAGGGCAACTAAGGAGTGGCTCCGTAAGAAGCATTTCAAGGTCCTGGAGTGGCTTAGCCAGTCTCCAGACCCGAACCCAATAAAACATCTTTGGAGGGAGCTGTAAATCCGTATTGCCCAGCGACAGCCCCAAAACCTGAAGGATCTGGAGAAGGTCTGTATGGAGGAGTGGGCCAAAATCCCTGCTGCAGTGTGTGCAAACCTGGTCAAGAACTACAGGAAACCTATGATCTCTGTAATTGCAAACAAAGGTTTCTGTGCCAAATATTAAGTTCTGCTTTTCTGATGTATCAAATACTTATGTCCTGCAATAAAATGCAAATCCATTATTTAAAAATCATACAATGTGATTTTATGGATTTTTGTTTTAGATTCCATCTCTTACAGTTGAAGTGTACCTATGATAAAAATTACAGACCTCTACATGCTTTGTAAGTAGGAAAACCTGCAAAATCAGCAATGTATCAAATACTTGTTCTCCCTACTATACATGTGGGTATAGATTTGTGTGTGTCCATTTATGCAAGTGTGTGCATACTAGTTTCCCTTTTTCCACCACCCTGTCACACAAAATAGGCAGTTTCAGTTCCATAACTACACTGAACATATTTATAAACGCAACACTTTTGTTTTTGCCCCCATTCATCATGAGCTGAACTGTGTTTCCCTATGTACACAAAAGGCCTATTTCTGTCAAATATTGTTCACAAATCTGTCTAAATCTGTACTATTGAGCACTTCTCCTTTGCCAAGATAATCCATCCACCTCACAGGTGTGGCATTTCAAGATTTTAATCAGACAGCATGAGCATTGCACAGGTGTGCCTTAAGCTGGCCACAATGAAAGGCTACTTGAAAATATTCCGTTTCACTGTATTGGGTGGTCTGGAGGGGTCCGAAAACCAGTCAGTATCTGGTGTTACCAGCATTTGCCTCACCCAGTGCAACAGATCTCCTTCAAATAGAGTTGATCTGGTTGTTGATTGTGGCTTGTGGAATGTTGGTCCACTCCTCTTCAATGGCTGTGTGAAGTTGGGCAGGACCTGGAACACTTATACGCCGATCCAGATGATCCCAAACATGTTCAGTGGGAGACATGTCTGGTGACTATGCTGGCCATGCAAGAACTGGGATATTTTCAGCTTCCAGGAATTGTGTACAGATCCTTGCAACACAGGGTTGTGCATTATCATGCTGCAACACGAGGTAATGGTCGTAGATTAATGGCACACAAATGGGTCTTAGGATCTCGTCATGGTATCGCTGTGCATTTAAAATGCCATCAATAAAATGCACCTGTGTTCGTTGTCCATAACACATGCCTGCCCCTACTGCCATCTGCCCTGTACAGTGAAAACCGGGATTCATCCATGAAGAGAACACCTCTCCAAAGTACAAGACGCCATCGAATGTGAGCATTTGCTCACTCAAGTCGGATACGATGACGAACTGAGGAACAAATTCTCTGAAACGCCTTTGGAGTTGAATTAAGGTAGAGAAATTCACAAGCAACAATCCTGCAGTCAGCATGCCAATTGCACGCTCCCTCAAAACTTGCGACATCTGTGCTGTGTGATGAAACTGTCCCTTTTCGAGTGGCCTTTCATTGTGGCCAGCCTAAGGAACCCCTGTGTAATACTCATGATGCCTGATCAGCATCTTGATATGCCACATCTGTTAGGTGGGTGGATTATCTCAGCAAAGGAGAAGTGCTCACTAACACAGATTTAGACAGATTTGTAAACAATATTTGACAGAAATAGGCCGTTTGTGTACATAGAGAAAGTCTTAGATCTTTGAGTTTAGCTCATGATATATGGGGGGAAAAATAATAGTGTTGCATTTATAATTACGTTCAGTGTAGAAATGGTTCATTTCATCAACTCATGTCTAATTTATTAGATCATTTTTGTGGTTGGAATAAAACATTTTCAAATCAATCACATTGATAGATCACATTGCCATCTGGCAATGCTTATCAACGTACAACTACAACCAGTCTGATCTTGTTACTGTATAAAAACCTTCAACTACAACCAGATTTGTCTGGTTACTGTATAAATAGTTTTTGGCGCTGTATAAAAGTGTAGCCACAGCAAAACAATGAAAAAATGTGCGAGCCTGGCGTGTGTGTAAATGAGGCCAAAAGGGAAAAGGAACAAAACAGGCGATAGTACAGTAGTCTCTTTTACTTGAATTAATTAATGCGAAGCGCACCAACATGGTTCATGACAGGCACATAATAATCTGTGAGTTACA
>JACXGJ010015804.1:0-13055 GCA_016801105.1 Esox niger | reverse complement strand
GTCTGGAGTTATGTTTAGCACGGGGGGGGGGGGGCAATGCAACTTTACCAGAAATGAACTGACAGAAAAATATTACTTTCAAAATGTTATTACTGGTTTGGCGATTGAGATTGCTTTGGAAAATCCAGCGGCAAACATCATGCTGTTTGGGATTTCTGATCAGGGAGGGGATGGTTGAAGACAAACATCAGAGTATTACATAAAGACTATCCACAGATCAGCTTTCTAGCCAAATAACTGGGGGCTTTTGAAAATTCCAGGATTGGACTGCGATGACAGCACCAATATGAAGTCCAAAAGAATTACAGAAAAGGACAAGTGAAAACGTTTCAACATTAGCAGCCAAGAAAGTAAACTCACATCTGCTTCTCATAGTCTAATCTGAGCAGGCCTCACCACAAAAAAAACTACTGAGCAAACTACTTCAGAGCAGCAAAAACAGAGAATACGGAGAAGTCACAGGACACAGCGGAGAGAACCAGGTGTATAATTGGAGGTGTAAGAACCAGGGGTATAGTTGGAGGTGCGAGAACCAGGTGTAGTCTTCTGACACTAATGTACGTCCAACAGGCTGATGTGGGATCTGAGCATTAACAATTATAATATGAATGTATGTTTCATTGGAAGTGAATGTGCCTGGATAATGAGATTAACAGAAACCTCTACGTTTAGATTCTCCCTGTAGGTTGCGCTCTGGTAAGCACAGGAATGTTTACATTGACCAGTTGGCATGGGGGTTACGGTCTTGGCTTTGCTAGGTAAACACGTCCCTCAATGTATATAACAGCTTGTAATGAACATTACAGTGAGAAGAGACTGAGAAGAGAAGAGATTGAGCCTGTAACATCTTGCGCTAATAGATTGCGCTAATCAATATGCTGAAATAAACAATTGATTTACTCTCTCCCTTGACAACCGGGTACGCAAGTTATTATTTACCACAATACGACGGCTGATTTCTAACACTGACGATGGATGTTTGGGACCAAACACCTCTCAGAAAAACCAGGGAAGTCCATCAAGCCCAGAGAGTGTGAAAGGTAAAAAGTAAGCTCAAAGTTAGCTTGTGCTTTACTGATAAGTAGCTACAGCTGGCATAGAGGAGGTTGTCTGTCATAAAATACAGTGCAAGGCAAGTATCTAAGAAGATTTTTAAACTATGATATATTTCTAGAAATTTACAGAAGACTACTAGTGCTGATGGATTCTGTAAAATTAACTTTGTATATCACACACTACTTTTGAGGGATCCCCACTCTGAGAAATGCAAGGAGTGTCAAGATCATTAGGGTTGGCTCAATCTGCTCCAACAAAACTCAGAATCAATTGAGTCATTCTAATGAATCAGGGCTGTAGATACAGTGTGCTATAAAGGGGGGAAAAATAGCAGTACAAAACCAATTATAACAGAAGGCATGTCTAGATTAACATGCAGTGGTGTCTGTCAGTGACATGGTTTGGTTGGTAAACCTGGAAAAGCCATTTGTTAGAATCAAATGAACTTTAAGCTTATACTGTCTCCGTTCTTCGCCTATTCCCCAAGTCCACCACATCTGCCGCCAAACAAACTAGTTTCCTGGTCACTGAGTTCACAGAGACCTCTGATACATCAGACATGTCCTCCTGGGTCCCTGCCCTAAATCTCACACTCTCCCCCTGACTCCTCTCCACTCTAGATTCCCTCCATTTCTTTGTCACTTTCAATCTTTCCCTGAGTTTGACAGCGTGACTCATTTGACGCAGCTTAGATTGCCATTGCAAGTTGCCAACATGCACTGTAAAGTGTCTGTCGGAAGCAGTCACCTCCTTGGATCAACATGAAATGATTTGATCATTTTTCACACAAAGAAAGTCCACAACATCAACGGGAATAATGACATGCAATGCAAACTGTTGTAAATTAATTACAGATAAAACAAAGTAATTGATTGCAGAGGTAGTCAATATTTGACACCTTTGGCAGCATTTACAGCCATAAGTCCATGTGGATGTCTCTACAAGCACTGCATATCTGAACCCAGCACTTTTTTAATTACTTTAGAAGGACACTGAACCCACTACTAGTAAATCATATTTACAGTGACGCTTTCCTGCTTTGACCAGGGCAGACATCCACCCGGGAAGTTGAATCACCAGACTATGAACTCACCATGCGCTAACCCAAGTGAGAAAAATGCAGGTCCACTTGATTGTCAAGGCAGGGCTCCAGTGACTGACATTACTTTTACTGGGTCAATTCTGAATTATATTAGTGTCAGCATGGAAAGCCAGTATAGTTACCCAAGGATACAACCGTCACTTAAACTTTGCGCTATTACCCATCCAGAGTCCGTCTGTAAACACACATGAAAACAATATTCCACCATAACTGATAGATGGAATGTTTTGTTCTTTTCCACTTAGAGGAACCAACATGTAATCAAATATCCTCTGCAGATACAAGGCTGTTTCTAAGCTACTTTCTAAGTTACTCTAGAATAAAGTCGTAAGATTTAGGCTCAGTACTGCCCAATGCTGAAATGGCCATGGCCTTACACTTCAAAAATAAGCCTGTGACCCAGGCTGCCTGTATCCTGGAGAGCTGTCTGCTGAGTGACCTCCAACCCCCCAGGCCCCTCCCATAAGGGAACAAAGTAAGGTAGGCTCTATGAGCGGAGAGGTGACTGATTTCCACAGGTACATTTAGAAAAATTGAAATAACCCTGTGTCATTCTAGTTACACATTCTTGATACAAACACTGAGCCGCTGTTATTGGAGAGCTCAACTCACTGACCGATTGGCTGAAGTCTTGCCCAATGAGGGAGAATGGAACACTGCTGCATGCATGTCCCTTCCAGGAACTGAAATAACACACCCTTGTTGCATTCTGAATTATTAACTGAAACACAGAGCAGGCTAAGATCAACGCTCACATAGCCATTGCAGATATCTAGCCACAAACAAATATGAAAAAAGGACATTAAAAACTAAATGTTTTTGATAAGTGGATTTGACAACAAGCAGAAAATAGGCCCACTATCTGTTGCGTTGAAACAAAAAAAAATCTAATATTGAAGCAAAATTATTATTCAATGTACAATACACAGAGAAAACTTAAGCAGGAGAAAACACTGCACCAAACAATGGACTGGCCGAAGGATAAACTGGGATTACCAATCAATTTCCCAAAGACATTCTCACCTTTACTGTGAAGGTATGGTTACAGGTTCAAGAAAAATGATATTTGCTGACAAGTTTTTAAAACACTAGCCAAATCTCACCGACAAGATTTGCAGTCTGGAAGGTGCACAGCACTAAACAGTCACGACCACCTCAAGTAAGTCAGGTTAGCAATAAACCAACTCATATCCGTATCATTCTTCACCTTGTTTTAGTTAGGGCCCCTATGAACATGACAATCTACAGGGACTAAAAGTTTGTTTTTGACAAATCTGCGAGAGTCTCGAAATGCTTATCTCCAACAGGTCGGGACAAGTGGCAGGAGGAATACATGGCTAAAGCATGTCTGATTTTTCTTTAGAAGCCAACACGTTGCAACCTCCAAAGGAGATTCCCTGTCCCGTGATCTTCCACACTTTGCACACCTGCTGGCTGACTGTTTCTTCTACCCACAAAGAAAAACACCATACACTTCAAAGTGACAAGGAACGGACCATCATAATAATAAAATACATTTCATAACATGCACATAATTATAAGAAGCCCCATTTTAAGAGTCATTTTTGGCCACTTTCCCCAGTAGGAAGATCAGGTACCCTTGTTCTCAACTGAATTCCACCCCTCCCTCCCTCCCTCCCTCCCTCTTCACCCTGTCATAGCCTTCCACCATCATCTGCAATATTTACAGCCTGCCTTTGCTTCGCTGCCCAAGCCAAAACAATTTAATTAACTCAAAACCCCCCAAAAAACCCAAAGGCATGCAGAGGCATCAGAGTTAAATATCCCCCTGTCTAGCAGAGATAGGAGGTTAGTTAATTGCCCATTTGGTTTTGCAAGAGCTCCCTGGGTCCACCAAGACTTAAACTGTCAGCAGTGCCCTCTACAATCTTCGGAGAAGTAAAAAAAGAGCGAAACGCAGGGCAGTTTCGGGTGGACGCTTTAACAAAACCGTGCAAATATGCTGAAATATGTTCTGCAGCAACGGTCAAAATAGCATTACAATGACCTGTCAGATACAAGAGTGCGTTTGCAGGGCAGCACCGATCCGTACTGGTCGGTGTAGAACGGGCCAGGCTGTCAGCGGTCCTTCCGTTAGCCGAGCTATGTGAACAGGGTCCAATCCGTGGAGTCGGACTTAGCACAGCACGCTGCTTTTGGCCTATGTTAGCCAGAGTTTAGTGGGCTAACACAGGCCGTACTTAGTGTGAGTGAAGCAGAAAAAGGCTGTTTTGAGCCTCAGCATGTGTAATGTTGAGCCCCTATGGAGGGTAAGCACAGGCCACCCGAAGCCCGTTCTAATCAGACCTCAACACAGGTGTGCGTTCAGACGTAAATGGTGTTTGGAAAGAAGTTCTCAGGTTCCTTTTACAGAACAAGGCCATGCAGAAGTAGAGACTTGGTTAAAAGCACATCTTGTTGCTTAAACACTGCTTAAGCAAGTCGACACGTCAAGTCTATTTCCAGGCAGCCAGAGGGAAACCAGAAGGGGAAATGTCAAGCTAAATTGACAGGGCTGTATCACCCTGCAGTTATATTTAGGCCCTACCATTTTTAATTACCATTTAACGGAAGGCCCGCCCATTGTTCTTATCACTTAAAAAGCAGTGAATATGTGAACCCTATTAGCACAGTGCATAAGGTGTTTCCCTTACTTGTCCTGCCACACGCTACACTCGTTTTAGAATTAGGTTGGTGGCCTGATCACCAGGATAAATCTAAGTACAGCCAGTTGGCGAAGAGTTCTGAGGCACTCTGTGGCACCAGGTAGATTTTCATCTAAACTGGTACTGTTAACGTTTCTCACAATGCAGACCATGCCATTATCACATGGCAAGCTTTTTGGGCTATAGCCTAACTAGAAAACCGGCTGTAAAGGCCTGTGGAAACATGTTGATTTGAATGAAAACAGAGACATATAGGTGAGTTTTAGACTAGTTTTGGAGAACGGATTGAGAAATACAGATAAAAACATTGCTCATTATTCTGCCCGTTCTGCTCAATAGCTCGTACAAGTGTTCAGTCCGGTCTTGTTTATGTATGAGTCTATTCACTGATGACAGGCCCTGCCTTAAGGACGGGGCAAGAGATTATAAGCCAAGTTGTTGCAAGACACAGCATTCCATAGTGAGGTAACAGTTTTAAAGCACTAAGCTGCCCTGCCCCTCCCTCCCTCCCTCCCTCCCTCCCTCGGCCACAGCAACACACAAGCAGCCAGGGACTTCCTAGCCTGCAAAGCTAACTGACCGTTAGTTGCGTGAGTGCATGGTCACATGCATTCATTGACCCACGTGACGGCTTGGTTAGACGAACAGTGTGGAAAACAGCAGAATGGCTTGGCGCATATGACAAAGGCCTGAAGGCAATCTTCAATTCCTCCAAAACGGTTAGGGTTTTTTGCAATGAGACAAGGCTGTAGACGGGACATTTAGGAATTGGGATAAAAGTTAATACGCAAATTAAAAACACTCCATTCAGCATTTCAAGACCGGGGGATAAAAAGCACTGGGATATTTAATGGTTGTACATGTTACATGAGCCAGTAAGTAGAGTACATTAACAGTGCATTCATTTTGAGGCCGATAGGTGGGACAACCACATAACCCAGTAAAAGATATTTACTCAAGGCTGTATTTAGCTCTGCCAGGGTGCTCTGTCGTCATCATTTCGGTTCAGCTGATTTGGCCAAAAACACTTGGCTACAATGAGCCAAGTAAGAGAGGAACGAGTCAGTACAAACCCATGCACCAGTGCTGAGAAACAGACAGCTCTCAATACAATGGTTTTAGTGTCTTTGGATCTTGGTTTGCGACAACCAGAGGTCCCTGCAGTATTGCTGTTCATGGAAGGACCATGACCTGCTAGAACAGAACAAGGAGGGATTAGCTGTCCTTTCCATTTTTTGCTTCTACAGATACATTTACTTGTAAACCTGAAAACCTCAGGTCTATCAGAAGTGTAACTTCTGAATCCTCCACAATTATAATCATCTAGTGAGAACAAATGCAATTTTGACTCTCATGGCCTTTATCAGTGCACTGCAGTTTGTCACCGGTTTGAGCTTGAACATGATGCCAAAATGAAAACAAGGCCTTAGCAACATGTTGTCTAAAAAACAACCTAGACAACAAGAGTCCTTGAAAACAACAAGACCTCCGATCATCATCATCATCAAGAAAGCTTGAGCAGATGAACGAAGGACAAGGCTTGTCTGGACATTTCATTTCCTCTGTAATTATTTCCCAACTCAAATTCAAAGTACCCTACCCGGGCCAGGAATTCAATAGCAAACAGAAAGCCAAGTGTGCATGTCCAAAAACAACCCTGTAGCTTTTATGGGATTTCATAAAGCAGGGGAAGAAGCCAAAAGACAAAACCAGCACCCAGGGAGAGAGGGGAATCCTTAAAAAAATGGGACAGACTCATCTGTAGCAAAGGGACATGCTTTTAGCGCAACAACAAATTAGCATAGAGGATAAATGTTCCTTGTTATCCCTTGTAGGACAATGTGATTGGCTACGTTTGCTCCGCTGCTAACAGTACCTCTCAGGCTAAGCGCCAATGAATGATTGATGAGCTTGCTTTTCAAAACGGAAACACAGAGGTATAATGTTACCTGAGGACGATCGGCATAATAGGCAGAATGCTACCAACCAACACCTAGCAACACAGGAAGCCCACTAAAACACAAATCCACAAACACTACTACAAACACAGTCCGAAGCTCTAGGCGGGTTTTCCGCTTAAGGAGCCGTGACTATAGCCATTAAAATACAGAGCCTGGTGACACCCAGGTCACATGACCCAGTGACACTACTGCATTGCGGTTATTACATTTTTTGCAAATACCAAATCACTAATGCAAGTTGCCTTTTCTTATGGAATTCAACTTACTAAAATATCAAAACCTAGATGTTGAATGATGTATGGATTCTTGCCATTTGATTTCGGAAGCCAGTTTTGAAATAGACCCGAAACAAACACAGTCCCTACTGTCACCTTCAATCTCCAAATGTTCCTAGCGGGAGATGTAGGATTCAAAGAGAGGAGCGTGGCAAGTGTCCTCGATCATTATCCCAGAAAACTATTCTAGCAATAAAATCAGTATTTACATCACCAGGCCCTAGATTCTTTCACATTCACACAATGTCAACCAAAACAAACACTTTGCTCTGCCAACACCAACATAACAAAAGTTGTCTGCAGTAGACTTTGAAACAGAGCACAGTACACACCAGTTTAATGAGTAGGGTTAGCACGCTGCTGATAAACTGCTGGTCTTAAAGGCAGCGCTCGGCATGACATCCAAGTTGAGCAAACTCAGACACACCACAAAGAGACAACAAAGGTCCAGCCCTTAGCTACTGAGACTTGTGTTCAGAGGTTTATTTCAAAAGCGCATATCCTGTTTAATACATTTCTACTTAAATTACAACAGGCAATAAAAAAACGGCATAAAATTGAGGGAATAAAAAAAATGGAGAAACGTAGCAGCAGACCAAATCAACTGTTGATTCAAAGCAATTAGAACCGCTTTTTAATACAACATTTAGCTGTTTTTCTCAATGCAAAGGCTCGTAAAAGAGAGACACGAGAGGCCTGAAGCAGACAGGACTTGGGGGCGTCGGCTGAGGCGTAATTAAGGGAACATTCTCGTGCCTCGCCGGCATCTGGGCTTCAATTTGAAGACTCCAATTACGAGGTTCAGCCAGAACAACAAACAGGCCTCAGTCTGGAAAGCAGAGGGGAAACCAGGTGGTTATACTCAAGCCCAGCGAGGAAAAATTTCTAAACTAATTAAAAACACCACAACCAAAACAGTTTCAGAGGGGAGGGGACCAAAAGTGGCGTGAATCCTGCCTGAAAGCCCAGGCAAACGTCCTAAATGTGAGAGGGCGAGTGGGTGAAAAAAAACCCGCACTGACTCACTACAGACGTGGGCCTTCTGCGGCCTCCTGTGTGTACACACAGACGCCACACGCACACGGCAAAAACAGCTGACGTTGGAGCTGGCTGACCTTGAACCGTTGGGTGCCATCTCTTGTGTTTCACCCGGACCTTATTCTGCACAGGCTGCCAGTGAGCGTCACCATCTATAGAAGTCAAACGGCATTGGCCACCCTCCCATCTGCTATTTTAAGCAGCCTCTCCATCTCAACCCCTCCATGTTCCTCCCTGCGTATGTTGAGGGGGACCTCTAACTGGAGAGGCAGTGACCGCAGAGGACCAGGATCATTAGAAGTGGCCCTGGAGAAGACGGTCTACTAAATGTAAAAAATACTATCAGGTGCCTTGAAACTCATAGCAGCGCAACGAAACCCTCACTGTTAAACCCAACTCAGGGCTTTCCCCAAGACTGTTAAATCCCTAGCAGTCAACGCCTTTTCAGGACAGCATTCACCGTCGCTAGGAGTGGGTGGTCATGGTGGTGGATTTGAAGCATCGAAACACAGAACACGCCAATGGGAAATGACAAGAATATGCCCCTGATTAGTGTATTCAAATTTGGGGTATCCACCCCCTAGTGGGGAATTGCAATGGGCTTGCCAAGACCTTTTCAAGGATAATTATGAATCAACTTAATTTTCATGATACAAAATATAGCTGATGGTTAAAAAAATTTATGTACAAATATTAAAGGATGTCTTAATTACATTTGTGACGGGGTGGGGCAGGGGTGTGAGAAATTCTACCCCAGCCCGAGAATCTGCTGCAGGTTTTAATACCACCACCCTTGACACAAACAATGGCAAACAGAATGCTGTTAAATACTGAGAAAGCTAAGCGAATCAAAATGGAGAGCACGTCAGGCAATTTTCTTTTTCTTTTCTACACACAACCTGGATGCAGCGGAGGAGAGAAGTCACCTGAAAGTCATCCAATTGATTTTTGGCAAATGGACAAACTGCATCTTGTTGGGAAAGCGTCTCCATTTGTTCAACTAAACTGATACGGCGACTCCTTCATGGCAAACATGATCCTGCTTCCATCTTTGCCTAGTAAATTGACATCACCCATTAGGTTGAATAAAAATCCTAATTGAGCCAGATCATGAAACACAATCTAAACATTACGGGCTTATAATCATTCTGCATGGCCCTGGATTGAAAGTAGACAATATAGTGCTCCAAACTCTTAATGAGTAGATAAAATGTCTGGTAAAAGAACTAGGATTTCGATTGGAAGAGATGAGAGAGCAGCTAGCTGCACACTGTACTTAACTTCTTGTCCAAAGTTCCTAACTACAGTGTTGGGCTACAGTAAGCTATCACTATTTTGAGGCACTTCCTGAATTATGCTGGATTTACCCGAAGTGAGTGAATGAGGCATGAGTCTGTGTGTCCGACCGTGAGAAAAGAGACTGCAGCTCATCAGAGGATATTGTGGCGTTCAATTCTGCAGCCGACATGCACACCAACATGTGTGCAGTTGGCCTATCTGATATAAAATACAGCTCTTCATAGAAATAGATAGACAAAGCTGCTAATGTTAGGTATAGTGGTATTGAACCAACACACGAACACACAAACGAACACACACACACACACACACAAACGAACACACACACACACACGAACACACACACACGAACACACACACACGAACACACACACACGAACACACACACACGAACATGGGTGAGGCGGGTTGCCACCTTTTTCACCACAGCACTCCAGCCAGGCATGTGCTTACAGAAAAGCAGAAGTTGCAAGACCTGCCTCTAAACTGGCTGCTGATTGACATGATGACCCAATGGAATAACGTACTGGAGATCCAACAAATGTTTCTGGTGCAGCAGAAGGCAATCTAAACAGCTCAGCTGTCACTAGCGATGAGCATTTCGCAAAAGATTTTTGAATAAAGGCTGATTACATTCGCAGAGAAAAACAGATCAAGCCAGGCAGAATTCCAAATATAATACTGAATGAAGAAAATTGATTGCAGATTGTGATAAGAGCTTTTATTAAAAATAATGAATGAGTGACTTAAATTTATCGTTCATTTCAACCACTGGGACATTCAAACGTGCCAATCCCCCGTCCTTGTCAGGTTTGTATGATGCTGTATTCTGCGCTTGTTTGCATTGTATCATTATCCTATCCAAATCTCCCACATCTAAAAGACTGTTCAGGGAAAAATAAAGCAGGTCGATGAAACAGAATCACTACAATTTATCTGGCAAAATCAAACATTGTCCTCAGTGGGAGCTTTCGGCAACCTATAGGTTCCCTTCTGTATGCACATCTTTTTATAGCTTCAGCTCTCTTGTTTAACATTTAAAGACATCCCCACTCTACAGGACTCATCAGTCAATGGGTTTAGGCCTATTAGTCTAACAAAATGATTCGATCTAACATTAGTTTGGCCTGCTACTGATGGAAAATTCCAGGCAAGGCAAATGACTGTCTTGACTAAGGCCATGCCATTATATTAGATACGTTCCTGTGGCTTCCCCTGTAGTTACTCACTTCCAGCCAAAGGACTTCCTAGAACTCCTAGGATATCTTTGTCTATGGCTAATAAAGCATCATTTACCAAGAAAATCCACCACTCCAGTACTGACAAGAAATAAGAAACCAAGAATGTCTAAGTGTCCTACAATGTTTGTATACTTCAGAAGTTCAGCACCATGCACAGTATTTCTCACAACATTTTGTCAGACCAAGAAGTGTGGGACGGCAGCCAAATTACAATAACACACCTACACAGAAGCAGCAATACTAAAGGCAGGTTCATGCGTGGGTTGAACAAAAAATACATTTGAATAACTAAGTCAGCTGTGGCAAGCGTGTTGTTTTTTTCCTTTTCTGAAGAAAACCCAGTCTGGTCAACACAATTCATCTCATTTCACCTAAAGAGAGCAGAAAGGTCAGGGGGGAAACAGACAACTCAGACACAGGTTTCATACAATATTTGCATATGTTCCCTTTACAGCACACTGCTCAGCTGGCTCAGTTCAGGTAGCATGAACTATTCAAATGCAATGTAAATCCACCCCTGCTAAGACAGATTCCATAGTGTTGCCTTGGGACCAAGTCATCCTGCAGTATCTTGCCATCTCCACCAACCTTAACGCGTTACTCAGACTTTAGGTCAAATCTAAATGGCTTTGCTCAGGGCATAGCCGAGGAAAGAGCATAACATCGCCATCCTTTTGAGCAAATTCTTGTTTTTGTTTTCAGTCTTTGACGCAAATATTGCAGTGGTACCGTATGTTTTTAGGCCTGTCACTCGGTCTAGATTTTCAATAGACACAAAGGGGTTAAGTTTTAAAGTGCATTTATAAAAACATTTTTGAAGGAATCTCCTGTACCTAGGACCAGGTGTATCAGGAATGTGGTCAGAATATCTTTTGTGTAAATAAATTGTTTGTGCCAAATTTGTAGGAATAAACCCAGTGGCTCTTAACTAGCAATGCCTCTCTTAGCTAGCAGAGATTATTCAAGCAGCCTTGTTTCTGTACAAAGCTATATATTTTCAGGGTTTCAAATCTGGACCCAATATGGGGTTGCAAATCCGCAGACCCAATATGGGGTTGCAAATCCTTGCTTTTAAAAGTCTGGAACACAATTTTAAACATGCATGTTTCTTATAACAAAATAAATAAATAAAAAAGTAGGTGTCTTGCTGGCTATGAGGAAGACTCTTGATGAAGAGGATTAGACCAGGCTGTGTGAAAACTGGCATTAGTAATTTACATGAGTATAATTCTGTGTCTGGCATTAGCCAACAAACAGCAACCCGCATCATCTGTTCCCTATGGAAGATCATTAGTGAATCATGTATGGAAGTCCATTTAGAATTTCTCAGATCAAATGGCCTGTCGATTTGAACTGAATCAGATACCATCAAAGTTCCAATAAACAGCATTCTGTGATCAGTCAAAATAAATCTCCCATCAGATATTTAGAAGAACTAAGAAACCACCAAATACCAAGTAATATCACCACAAACTTTCTACACCAGTGAGTTACCTTTTCCCCAGAGTCCTGGAGAGTATTAAAAGTTTTTCAAGAGGAAACCCATTTTGTTCATCAAAATGCCTTGCCAAAAATATGTTCGATTTAGAAGGACCAATAACCTACAAAAACAAAAACTATAGATATAGCTGAATCTAATAAATGTATTAATTCAAACATTTTCAAACATTATCATTTTGTACAGTTTTTTAAGAAGGTAATTAAATGGGCATAACATCAGGAGATAAAACTCATCTCTGACTACTTCCATCGCACTTTGAAGATTTAAACCTGCCATTAATCTGAGAAAGGGCAAACTGATATCCAAGGCTTTTAGCACCCAATAGGTATTTTCATAGGCAGTCTGCTGGCTTTGCCACATACATTAATAGCGCATTCGGCTAGATCAACAGCTATTTCTCTGGCGATAGGGCTGAGGGTGATTTGTGAGAACATTAGGTTTGTTAGAAACAGCACATGATTAATGATGGCATGTATGAGGACAGGTCCTATATAACAAATACACCACAGAACATCCGGTGACATCACCCTGAGACATTTTAAAACAGGGAAAAAAAGTTTTCATCCATAACTTGAAAATCTGAGTGGCACACAGTCTTAGAACCAAGACTGCAAAAAGTGGATGAAAATGTAGGGTCCAATTATTACTTCCCTACAGCCGGGTTAAACTCTGCTCGTTCAATGGTTACTTAACAGTCATACGTGGGTGAGTTAATGATCAACATACGTTAAGAATAAAGTGAAGTGTCTCAAAAACAGCTGCATGTGATGAGGAATGGCTTGACATAGGGCAGCAGATTGAGGATGTTTATCCAGAATTACACAGGGGAACAAACTGCACTGGACCATCAACAGCAGAGAGCAATGCAGCACAGACAAGTAGTGGCATAGAGACCCCCCCCCCCCCCCCCCCCCCC
>JACXGJ010015803.1:0-13053 GCA_016801105.1 Esox niger | reverse complement strand
TGGATTTAGTTTTCCCTTAATAATGGCAACCTTCATTTCAAAACTGCCTTGTGTTAACTTGTGTCGTCTTTGACTAATATTTGAATTTGTTTGATGACCCGAACATTTACATGTGACAAACACTTTTTCACACCAATGCATAAACACACACACACACACACACACACACACACACACACACACACACACACACACACACGTTAACACTTCTGCAGCGACGGTCGCTCTGGAGTCAGCCTCTAAAACACTGCGAACTTTCAACAAAACCTGTCCAGGAGTAATTAGGAGAAAGTTAACTCAGTAAATAAATATTGATTTGGGTTAGAGCTCCGTTTGACCAGAAGGAAGAGCTATTTCAGCAGGGTAGACCAGGAGGAGCTGTTTCAGCAGGGTAGACCAGAAGGTGGAGCTGTTCATGTAGGGTAGACCAGGAGGAGCTGTTTTAGAAGGGCAGACCAGAAGGAGATGTTTATGCAGGGTAGACAAGAAGGAGGTGCTGGTTCAACAGGGTTGCTATGTGACAGGCAGAACGGAAGCTGTGGTTCAGCGTGTCTGGCAGGGAGGAGCCGCTCTCCATGGAAACCATTCAATCAAGTAACTACAACCTGGGCTTTCTGAGCAACAATCATCTGGTTGTTGTACAAATTGTGCAAACGTATTCAAGAATTTGTGAGGTTGGAAGCACAAGAAGATCCCACAGCTAAAAGTGATAAGAAAATTAAAATGTAAATGTACATAATCATAAATCCGTCTAGGAAAATGTTTTGTTGATGAGACAAAATCGGAGCTTCTCGTTTCCACATTTCAACACCTGTGCTCACCAGATACCACTTCTTGATGACTTATAATGGGACTGCCTGAGGAATTTTGTAAAAATGTCTCTCTTTGTAAAGAACAAATGTTGTCTCATGGGGTCATGTATGTGAATGTGTGTTCACTATACACAGGTTGTTTTAGGACACTTTGTGCTTCTCTAACCACACGCCTGGGGTATCCTACATCTGGTGCATATATATGTGTATGTGGGTTTGTTTTGTGTGTGTAGCAGGTGTGGGTTGGTTAGGTTAGAAATAATGACAGACCTGTTTGACAACATGTTTTCAGATGGAATGCATCAGTGAAACACAGATAACTGTTGTAAAAACAGAATAAGACATTTCAAAAAACGTGTCGACACAAGAAAAACGCTTAACCTATCAGCCACATAAGAAAAAAGACAATAACATATGGTCTAAATGTTGGAAAAAAATATAGGTATGATTCATTGACACAGATGGTTGGGTTTTGAACAGAAGCAATTCATATATTTTCAGAAATTCTTAGGTTTTGTTTGACAGGTAAGTGGGGAACGATAAACCTACGTTGCAACAGTCCTTGTGAACCGAAGACAGCGCGTGGTGGACCACTCTATGGACAAAAACTGAAATAAATAAAAATTGTGGCAAGTAAAGAGCCATTGCATGTCAATTTAGTTCCAATGTTGTCATCAATTTCAATCAATACAATTGTGACGATGAGTGGCGGCGGACACGAGCAGACAAACCCGCCAAGATATCCAAGCCTGGCAGCGCGCGCTGGAATTCCCAGCAGACACACGTGATCCACAAAGGGCGGGACCAGAGAGGAACTGGGGCACGAGGGCCGGTCACACTATAACCAATCAGAGACCACAACGTCATTTACATATACCACACACCTCTTCACCGGACTATCAGTACGTCATCCAACGTGTATCTTTGACACCGCGCCCCCTTTCAGGGAAAACAAACCAGTAAAAATTGAGAAATCCAAGAGATGCTGTGGTAGTTCCGACTGGGCCGCAGCCTACCCAAAGTGTCCGTTAGATGAGCTAAATAATTATATATTTAAAACTATGCGTTCTCAGGCGTTAATACTGACGTGTAAGAAACATGCGTTTGCTGTAGTTTCTCATTCATACTGCAGTCACAGTCAAGGCTAGAGCAAATCCACTGTCACCTAACAGCTGAAAATAATTATCACATGCATTGATATTTAAAAAAACACAAAAAGACTGCAACTTTTCCAAATTTCCATTTTATTGGAAGTGCAACTGTGTAGTGCAATTATAAGGTAACGTGTTGTGTGCTAAAAACCATGCACAAAATGTACTTAAACACATATTCCTTAACCTAGCTTTCATTTAAATGTGATATTCCATTTAAAACCCAGTGTGGCGTACAGGATTAAAGACAGCTTGTTGGGCCATTGTTCAGGCCTTGTGTAATCCGTCCACAGGACAATGTCAATTCAATGTCTCGGTTTGATTTAAATGTAATTAATCTGTCAACCAATATAAATTCAACACTAAACAACTCATTGATCCTTTTTATTGGATAAAGTAAACGGTCAAGTGATTAGTTTCCTTAATTTTCTTTGCATTGATTAATATTTGCTAATCCAAGGGTCTCCCTGAAACCATGTAATTCTGCCCGGTTTACATCATAACAGGCATGGTATCTACAGCTTATAGAGGCCAACTGCATGTCCATGTCAATGTTTTCACCAGTCGCACACTGATGGGACAAGAAGCAACCCAGCCTCATGTAGAGAATACCTAACTGTCCCAACAACACACGGATAAACTGATTAACAGTTATGTATTACACAAAGTAGGCTTCAAATTTGTCCCGTCTCCCACAGATGGGTGGCTGTTGTACAAAGACAAAGAGACGAGGCGACAAGAAATTGACAAGAAATCATAATGAAATGATCAGCGCTAGTAATATACACATTCTTACTACAGTGAGCTCAAGCTTTCAAGGTTACCAGCCGCCCAGACAAGAGAACAAGTCACTCAGCTATAAGACTGATAGTAGATCTCAATGTTTGTCAAAACCAGGCAGTCTGTTGTTGGACTAAAAAGTGTTTTTATCATTCACACATCTACAACCGTTGTTATTAACAACAATCACACAGAGCCTGTAGGAATGGAAGACCCAGCTCCGCCCCCGGGTGAAATGCCATGTTTTTAGGGAGAACCAAAACCCAATCAGTTTCCTACATTGTATCAAGGTCATCATAGGTTTTTCTTTTTTAATTTACTTGGAGACCAATTTGATTCAACCAGTTTGTACTGACAAGGAGAGTAGTCTGCAGAACCAGCCTGTAGAAGCAGTCTGTAATGGCTAGTTAGAGAACGGTCCAGATCCGTTCTATTCCAGCCCCAACCAGCGACACCACAGTCCCTGCTTGAGGAAAAAAGGCTGTGATGATTGGTTTGTATAGGAATGTGTTCAAACCTAGAAACAGTCAAATCCTTTTTTTAATCTCCATTCACATTGAAACATTAACATTTTCACAAAGACCACTGTAATCAATTACAACAACACCAAATAAACACAGCACAGTTGTCTTCAAGCCCTCCCGCCAAAAATACATTTATATTTTATCTATCATTATAGGACACAGCATGTCTGAGGGAGAAGAAAAGATGTAGCAGATAGGAGAAAATGGCAGGAGGATAGAGGAGACTGAGTGAGAAATAACTCAACAGACGTCTAATATGTTGCATCCTTCACCTCTACTTGCCCCTTAACAAATCCTCTCACAGAACGAGACAAATGGCTGTGAGAACATTGATTCTAAAAGCAAACTAGATGTTCTCTACTCCCCATAACAGACGGGGACTTCCCTTTCCTAAACAGGTCCCAAAAATAACACATGTTGTTTCTTTGTCAACCATTATGGACAAAGTGCTTCTTTGATTCAACTCGCAGCTAGGAAATAAAACAAAATAATTATATGTAAAGTGGGGAAGAGTTGGCTATGGCACAATTTCAAGAATCCCTGCAGAGATCTCCTCTGTGAGTGCATCAGCTGTGGATGTAAGATGGCTGTCCCTGTCAGTCTGTCTCCATGACAATTGTCAGTCAGTTCAGTTTTCTAAAATGATTGTCTGAAGCACTACGAGCGGAAAGGACACCTGACACGTGAGTGTCTCTCATTGTCTTATTAGCAGTTAAATAAATGTGCAAAACGTACTTTCTATTTCCGTAGTGTGCTCTCCTTGACTATGGCATAGTGGTTCTTTGTGATGTATGAGGTCAGTTCACAGTAATGTAATGTTGGTCCTCCCTCCTCCTGCAGATGTCCTCCCATGGCCCAGCCCGGTTGGGGCCTGGGAAGGGGTATTGGCGGTGGATCAGGCAGGCCTGGGAGCTCTAGAGCTCTACGCGGAGGTCCCAGAACTCTGTGAGGATGGCAGGACCTGAGGCTGGGAATTGGAGGAGCCTGTTGTCCCTGTTGGGGAGGCAGAGCTGGGGTGGACCTGAGCTTGGAACTGGGCCAGCTGCTCTGGGCTGGCCAGGGTTTTCAGGAGGTGGTTCTCCTGCTCCAACTGGGAGTTCCTCTCAATCAGGTCCTTGATCTGTTCCTTCAAAACCTCTACCTCTTCCCTCACTGCATACATCAGGTGGCTCTTCACCAGGTCCTGAAATGGGCAGAGGGAGAGTTTGATGAAAGCAGAGCAAGAGGTGGAACGGGAGATGCTTGTACTGGGTTCATTTCCTTTCTGGAGCATTTAAAAGTTCAGAATCAAATAGTATTCAGCATACAATAAATCAACATAACAGATGTTTAAGATATTTTCAGATTTCAAATATGTTCATTCATGCACTAAATCCAGGTGTGAATTTCATGTTCTTATTCATTGGCACGCGAGGCACCATCCTAATCATCCTAAACAAAATAATTTAATCCACACTGACTGATGTAACTCAACGTAGACAATCGGATCATAGAATATACCTACAAGACAGCAAAGTAATAATAATTTCAAACATCAGAAAGCTACTTTCTGCGCAGGCATTTTTCAGTAATTCGTTAAGCTTGTTAACGGTTTTGGGTGGAAGCTTTATGCTTCGTGCATTTTTTCAGTAGCAGAAACGTGTTCATCCCCGGCCACACCCCTTAATACTATGAGCGTTGGAGAACAAAATGTCCTGCGTCGGGTGGGAGGAGCCAAAAGACAGTTATTTATACCAGCGTGGAGAGAAGACCCGCAGCTTGCCTAGCAACACCTGAGATCGACCCACATTCAACCAGAACACGGGAAATTCAGAGCCAGTTGCAATCCTCACATTGTTGTTTTTGTTGGCGATGCATTCGACGGGTTTTATTATTCAAATATTTTCTCTTATCCAGTAAAATCAGATGTACCAAAACATCAATTACGCTCGAGTACTCTGAACACATCCTATTTTTGTTAGGCTCAATTAAGATCAATTTATTAATCTAATGCACGTCTCCCTAAACTCAGTTATTAAAAATACTACAACGGAACGTCGTGAAAGATCCCTGTGGCAAATAACAATGCACGTCCCGACCAGTGGCCCTTGAATCTTCATAAACGTTTCCTCGGGCAGGTGCACAGACGCTCAATATTTACAGAAATAAAATCTAATCAAATAAATAATACAATGTGAAATAGACAAAGTATTAAGTCCTTTCTTTGTTCGCAGCATGTCCTACTTGATGCTGGTTAGGTTACATAACTACGTTGGCAGAATGAAGCCCTATTGATTATACGCGTAAATCAGAAATTGTTTTGATGCAAATAAATAGCAATAGCTTGCAGTTTGTATTATAACATGCATTATAATAGATTCAATAACGAATAATATTTTTAATAGAACGATATTATATACTTACCATAGCTTGTTCTATTTTATTGTCGATGGCCACCAAACTGGCACCAGAAGAGCTGAAATGCAAAAACACGAACACGATTACAGCAAAGCTTTAAGTATAAAACATTTTATAATTCAAACATTTTGTTGTATATGCCGATCCCGCTGGGTTTACTGATGCTTGAACGTCTTGAACATTTTTACTATTTGCAAATGCAGGCCTTATTATGAACTTCTGCGGCGCATTAAACATTTTTCACCAAATGTAAGGATAAACCAGGGAATAGACTAATTAAACGAATGGCCTATAACTGGGCTATAACTATTAGGTTATCGTTTTAGAGGTATAACTAACCAGCATGGTTTGACGGGATATCACTGTCAATTTCATATAAAAGATCACATAAGGTTTAAAAAGCCTTTACAGTCAACATGACGCAGAGAAGTTCAACATTGCCGAGTTATGAAACACTCAACCCTGGTATGGTATCCTCCAGACCACACCATGAGCACATTAACGCCTATTAACCTGATAATATGAAGCTCACATAAGTCCATGCATTGGCTATTAAAAAATAATAACACATTGAAACCAAATCAAGCGTTAAACTGCAATGTTCCCATTCATTCGACAACGTCTTACACACTGAAACACTATAGGCATAATTACAAAATGACTGAGTTAATGGAAATACGTTTCAAAACGCGAAGAAAACATTACCTATTGTCAAGCTTGACTGTGGTAGTCTCTTTACCAAACACCGATGACAGAAAAGATATAGAAATATTCCTCAGTTGACAAACACCAAGGTCCATCGCCACTGTATAACATTGGGAATTCATTCTATTTCGTCCATTAACACAATAAGACGATACGTCAAAAGTATGAAATGTTAAGTGGTATAAAATATCAAACAGAATTGGCAAAAATTCTCGGGGAGATGCAAGCTCGCTACCGGGGTAGCCCTGCTCAGGCACCCGCGCAGCACATAAAATAAACGCGGCTACCGATTTAGCAGTGAATCTGCAGAAAACCATCCCAGCTGCATAAATTACGCAAAGAACCCCCACTGTAAAGGCTGCCATTGGCTGAGAGCGGTTTCATTGAATATTGAATTGCACAGCTTCACATGTACCTCTAATACATTAACCAATAGATGAACAGTAATAAAACATTCCCCCGATACTTAAAAAAACGACAGTCGACTGGAACTTCAGACATCATTTTACATGCTCAGAATATGAACGGTGTTAAATTAGGCCATAAAAACAGATCGATACATTTTGAAACAACATGCCATTAGATTTGGTAGCCTACGCTAAGCAGGGTGAAAGGAGATGTTAGTTGTGACAGCGCGGTAAATCGTGTCGGGGGTAAAAACAACCCCGATGTCGTTTACACACAAAACCAAAGAGGTGAGCCTGTGTAGCCAAATTTGATACTCAGTTTACAGACCAATCAAATAAAAATGTTGGTATAGGTCCTACCCTCGATCTATAAATCAACCTGCCTCATCTGGCTGCATTTTAAAGTGCGTGCGAAAAAATGGTTTGGGCGGGTTGATTACCAGATATGATTGCATGGCAGAAGTTGACATTGGGTGTTTAGTGAAACCATTTGTCAACACTGTGGTGGACACCAAAAAGTGTTGTGCCTTTTGATGAAAACTTTAACTGTCACGGACTTAGATGCTTGTGAAGGATAGCGGTGTTCAGCGGGGAGCCTGGGTTTGACACATATATTTCTATATCTTCCTTTGAGGCCCATGCACGTATTGTTGTATATAGACTAAGCGCATTCATTTCTGTACCACTTGGTCTTTTCCATGTACGTAATACAAAACAGGGTTACAGCGCTGTAAACCTACGACACTGACACCAGCTCACTAAGCATCACGTAGCCTTGCAAACATCACTGAAACAATTCAGTCTCGTCCACATAAACAGATGAAAAATAAAAACGATTTCAGCTATTAACGTCGGAATCATTCATTTTTCTAGGCGCACCGATTGCATGGCCAAATACGCAAGCAACGTGGATGCAATGAAGAGGCCTGATAAAATCATAAACAAATGCTAGTAGAACGTATATCAAAATACAAAAGGTAAGTGCTGAACAAATTACATTTCCTCATCTCGAATACACGATCAACAAACTACCAAGTGCAGTGATAACAGTAATCTTCTTAGTGTCGGATATCCGCTGGACGGTTGCATCAGGTGACCACTGATTGGCTGAATACAGAGAACATTTTGATCACAGTGCTTTATAATCAGGATGCTTCCGATTGGATCTGATGTAAATATAAACACTATGTTGTAGCCAACACATCAGATGTTGATAACGTTTTAAATCACCAAGTGTTTCTATGGAATGACCAACAGTTATTTATTTTTGGTTTTATTTACAAAGCTGCTTTTTGTTGGTGGGGGGTCTTAATTCTCACAGGATGGTGTAGGTGTATATCAATCATAAATCCATATATAATATTTATTCAAGACTGCTGATTGGCCAGGTTATCTTTCCCTACACTGCTAATTGGCCAGGTCATTGTTCCCTGGCCTGCTGATTGGCCAGGTCACTGTTCCCTGGCTTGCTGATTGGCGACTTTGTTCCTTGGATGGCTGACTGCCAAGTTCAAACTCCCCAAGAGGATGACATCACCCTCCTGAGTGTTCTTCCAACTTTTGTTTTAAAAGTTTGGGGGGGTTGAATATTTTTTCTACCATATAAACTTTGGCCATAAATACAAACACAGAATATTTGTACAAGTCAACATTATGCAGGTGAACAGAATGTTACATTTCAAAAGTCAGATTTTCAGCAGGCAGACATTTTGAAGTGACCCCACCCCCTCACAGAAAACAAATCCAATCCAATCAAAATCAGGACCAGAAGTGCAGAAGGTTGGTACCTGTAGAAATGGGCGGAGCCCTGCTCTCTGTTCAACAGGCAAGAATGTGATAAATGAGAGCTATCTCCTAAACCAGTGACTTTCTGGCAAGAGAACCTTGTGCACTAAAGTACACCGACACACAGCCAGAACTGAAACGTGTGTAAAGGTGCTGCTCAATGGTTCAAGGACAGAATACACTAAATCTACCCCAGTTGACAATTTTATCCAATACACCACTGTATAACTATAGGGCAACGCATTATGAGCAGTAAAACTGTAACCTTCATTTAAATAACTATGCTTTTCATGTTTATAGGCAATTTTAATCTTTTATCAGTTGATGAAACTTGAGAGGAAAACTTTCCATGTTTATATTGTTGGTTTTGTATTATGTTCCAGGCCTTAATGAGAATGGCCTTGTGTTGCATCAGGTTACACAAACCTGAAAGCTTCCAGACAGGTTAATACAGTGACAAAAACAGGAGCGGAAGACAAGGGATCTTCCAGACCGTGTACTCATTCCAGAGAAAATTCCCTTCTACTCATTTAACGCCAAACCCTGTGGCAGTCCAACGGAAATTACCCCAATAATTGCAAAAAACATGATCTGATTGGTGTAGAGACCAAGATGTAGAAAAATCTAAAATGGCTGGCTATGTGAACGCAACCTTTCAGGTTCAACACACTCATCAGGACTAAATTGACTTTGAGTAAGACGACATTAGCATTACACCGGGTCTGGTCACATAATTCAGAACAGTAGCAATCATATTAATACTACTTTTATTTATTTATAATCTACAAGGCAGTGTTTCCAAACTACTGGCCTGAAGTAACCCTGACCGCACACATTTAAAATGTTTTTCCTGAAAAACTGCTGATTGAACTCATTGATGTTTAGATGATCAGCTGACAAGCTGAATCAAATATCTGTGATGGGCTGCGGAAGAAAAGGTTTCTGTTGGATGTAAATGGAAGGCTGGAGTTAGGGAACATTGAACTAAGACAGTGGCTCCCAACCCATTTCAGTTACTGTACCACCAATAGAATTTTGCTTTGATCTCTGTACCCCTGAAGTAACCATGTCATTTTACTAGTAAACCTAGGGCATCATGGGTGTTCAAATAACCCCTGCTGATAGGCCAAGCGCCCTCAGAGAACCCCAGACCCCTGGTTGGGAACCAATCTTCAAAGAGACATAGTAGCTACACTATGGATAAAAGAAAAGGAAAATGGTCAAGCTTATTGGTTAAAGGACGTGGGCCCGTTTGACTGTTAATGGTGTCAGAAAAAAAAAAAAAAAAAATCACTGACTTAGACTCATGATAAACCAGGAAATATGTAGGTCCTAACCATAACCCCATCTTAACCATAACCCTATTCAAACCATTAGTTAGTGGATAGTTATATCAGGACATTATTTCTGACAGTACATTTAGTTGACCAAATCACAACATTCTCTTTGAGCTTGTTGGCTATTATATACGTGCACCAACTCTTCACAGATTCCATTTTTGATAAATAGTTTTCAGCATTTTAAAGTCCATATCTGATGAGAATGTGTTATCTAAAGCCAATCACAACCCTGCTGCAGACATGACCAGATAAGGTTAGGAACATAAAAGTGCAA
This sequence comes from Esox niger, assembly GCA_016801105.1. NCBI lineage: Eukaryota > Metazoa > Chordata > Actinopteri > Esociformes > Esocidae > Esox > Esox niger. The sequence continues at coordinate 2,878 of JACXGJ010015803.1, read as the reverse complement.
ATCAGTTTCGGTGTGTGTTTCGGTTCCGCTATTGAAGCTAGCTAGAATTGGATGTTTTAGTGCAGGAATATGGGAGCCTTTTGGAGGCCTGCTTTGATAACCATGACTAACGACGGCTTTGTTGAAGAACAGTAGTCAAACCTCATGGACTCCTGGCCTTCCCACATAAGCAAACCAAATACAGCCTGTCAGCTAACCAGGTTCAGGTACAACACATTTTGCAAATAAAAACACCACTTTAGGCCATCGAAACGGTACCACGGTTATGGAAACGCTACCACCCCTGGCAAGCTGTGGGTCAGGTGACCTGGTTCCTGACACCAATGTGCATACTTTCACTCATCTTTATCCGCTTGTCCGGTATCGGGTCGCGGGGACAGCAGCTCCACCAGGGGACCCCAAACTTCTCTTTCCCGAGACACATTTGCCAGCTCTGACTGGGGTATCCCGAGGCGTTCCCAGGCCGGTGTCGAAAAATAATCTCTCACCTACTCAGAGTTCTCCTCCCACCTCCCTAGGGAGACGTCCTGGGGGAATCCTTACCAGATGCCCGAACCACCCCAACTGGCTCCTTTCAATCCCAAGGAGCAGCGGCTCTACTCCGAGCTTCTCACCCCAATTCTAAGGGAGACGCCAACCACCCTTCTGAGAAAACTCATTTCCCCCACGATCTATTTCTTTCGGTCATGACCCAGCCTTCATGACCGTAGGTGAGGGTTGGAACGAAAACTGACCGGTATATCGAGAGCTTTGCCTTCCGGCTCAGCTCTCCTTTCGTCACAACAGTGCGGTAAAGTCAATGCAATATCGTCCCCACTGCTCTGATTCTCAGGCCAATCTCCTGCTCCATTTTCTCCTCACTCGTGAACAAGACCCCAAGATACTTGAAGTCCTTTACTTGGGGTAACGCCTCCTTCCCTACCTGGAGGAGGCACTCCATCGGTTTCCTGCTGAGAACCATGGCCTCAGATTTAGAGGTGCTAATCCTTATCCCAGCCGCTTCGCACTGCGAACCGGTCCAGCTGGAGGTCTCAGACCGATGATACCATCAGGACCCAATGTTAATACTGCTGCGCTAATTTCCTGCTAAATTATGTGAAGGAATGCAAACCAGAAGTGGTCTGATATGTTTAAAAACGTTCATTCTGAACAAAACTATTCAATATTCAAGTGGAACAACAGAAATTAAAAAAGAAAAAACATATTGAAAGTGCTAAAGACATGATCCCAAACCAGACATTCAAACCAGATCCCAAACCAGACATTCAAAGCAGCAACAGCTGGTTACCTGTTCAGATGCTGTTGCAGTTCCCAGAAGACCAAGTTGAGAGTCATGGTGTCCCTGACCCTGTACCCAGCCCAGATCCCCTGACCCTGTACCCAGCCCAGATCCCCTGACCCTGTACCCAGCCCAGATCCACTGACCCTGTACCCAGCCCAGATCCACTGACCCTGTACCCAGCCCAGATCCACTGACCCTGTACCCAGCCCAGATCCCCAGACCCCGTACCCAGCCCAGATCCAGCTCTCATGTACACTGCTCCCTTTGCAGCCTCGAGACCCACACCCCTCGACCCGACCCAAATCTGCAACAACTCCTCACAGAGCCAGTGAACAATAGGAATGATGGTGGGGCGTGCGTGCGTGCGTGCGTGCACATGTCTGTCTGTGTGTGTGTATGTATTCTCACAATTACCCTACGGAGCGATCTCTGTGCCTGTATCATACATACTGACAGGCGATTGGATGGCAAAGCCATGATGTCACTGTATCTGCTGATCATGTGACCTGTTATATAAACTGTCAGATGAGATTAGAGGATTCAGCCAATGAGATTATCCGTTTTCAGCCACACACCCTGTCAACAGGGTTAAGCTCTGCCCGTCCACTCCCTCCCTTTACAATGATATGTCCAACCTCCATCTGATTAACCAAACAAGCTACGGAGGTTCACTCTCATTCAAACATCAAAGCACTCAGATGCTTCAGAAAGTATTCTGAGACCCACGGGACTCCTGGGTCTACATCTCAGGCATGTTTTTCATATCTAAAGGTTTATAAACGTCTCCTGCTTCTGAACGCACCCCTTGTTTATTGTCAGAGTGGAACAGAGAAAAGGAGGGAAGATGAGTGGAGGAGAGAAGAGGAGAAATAAAGGGGAGGAGAGAATAAAGGAATTGTAGAGGGGAGAAGAGAGGGTTTGGGATAAAATCATTATTTGATGACAATTTATACTCCTTTGGATATTTTTCAGTCCACACAGACACACACACAGACACACACACAGCAGCTCTCTGGAGCGTAAGTTAATTTGTCTCTGCTCTGCACGCAACATTACATAACACAGCACAGAACTATAAGACCATGGCGTGATACTAACCCTAGACAGTCAGTACATAACAGAGCATCATAAGACCATGGAGTGATACTAGCCCTAGACAGTCAGTACATAACCCAGCACTATAAGACCATGGAGTGATCCTAGCCCTAGACAGTCAGTACATAACAGAGCATCATAAGACCATGGAGTGATACTAGCCCTAGACAGTCAGTACATAACAGAGCATCATAAGACCATGGAGTGATACTAGCCCTAGACAGTCAGTACATAACAGAGCATCATAAGACCATGGAGTGATACTAGCCCTAGACAGTCAGTACATAACCCAGCACCATAAGACCATGGAGTGATACTAACCCTAGACAGTCAGTACATAACCCAGCACCATAAGACCATGGAGTGATACTAACCCTGGACAGTCAGTAAATAACAGAGTGCCATAACCAATGGCCACAGTGGCTGTTTGGGAAACTACCAACAGTCTTGCTAATCCAACAGGTCGCATAGACTGAGCACCAGAGCAGCTCTGTGCTGAAG
>JACXGJ010015802.1:0-13053 GCA_016801105.1 Esox niger | reverse complement strand
CACACACACACACACACACACACACACACACACACACACACACACACACACACACACACACACCACCCATCATGTTCACACAGCAGTCATTCTGTATTGTATTTAACTTCTCTGTTTTGTATCGTTCACACTAGAAAACTTCAGTACACGCCTAATATTCACTCTTTATGACATTGTACAGATACTTTTCTTTGTAGTGATGGGTTTGGATTTTAACCCATGCCACAAAAGAACCTGTTCCCTGGGACCACTGGACCTTGGGTCTCCATGTTTCTTATTGTCTTGTTTCTTTCTTGAGATTCAGATGTTTTGTTTATGATCTGTTTTAGTTTTTTTCTTTAATGTTTGTTCTGTTGTTTTTCTTTTCCAATTTCATGTCCAATTTGCGGCCAAGGCCAACAGCGCGGTCTAGTTTAAACTTTTGCCTGATCACATTGCCTGCTCAAACAGGAAGTATTTACCAGGATGTAGTTATCCAGAAGAGATTCACCCACCAACAACAATTGAGCTTGTGTTCCCCAAACCACAACACTTCACTAGGGTGCAATGAAAAGTAACCCTGTGCTGGGTCTTCATCTGTGTGGAAATCTGTCCTACATTCTGCTGTTTCCTCTACGTTTCTGTCTGTGGGGCCAGTGATGTGGGCAGCCCCCCCGTCCAACCTGTGTCTCTGTCTGCCTCTCTGTCTGTCTGCCTCTCTGTCTGTCTGCCTCTCTGTCTGTCTGCCTCTCTGTCTGTCTGCCTCTCTGTCTGTCTCTGTCTGTGCATGCGTGCGCATTTTGTCCCTGTCATCAGTATGTGATGATGTGCGTTTCTTCTGTCCTATTGTAGCTGGGCCACATTGAAGGAGAACCAATGAGGAGGGGAGCTTTCCCTGTTACCTTTGTTCACTTCATCCTGGACTGAAGGTCACCAGAGGTCAACATATAGACTGACCTGGAACGGCCTCCACTTCCCATGTCTGGTTTAATCACCATCACCACCATTGTCATACAGCTTGTCTGTGGGTTTCCAGGACAACTGACACGCCCTTCACTCTGGGAATGTCGCCACAATATATCCCTCCTGACTAATCTCCAAGGTTCCTGGGAATGAGAACTGGACTCCTGGCACCATCTGACATAAAACAATGATTGTAGTAAGTGACCTCTGGCAATAAAATGCACTTTCCCCTTATTTATCCAGTTGGGACATTAAGAGGAGTATTGACAAAATGAAGGTGGTGTTTGGGTGTTTATCAGCGTTTGTGTTCAGTTTATGTGAATTCTTTTAAGTAACTGACAGAGGGGACTACAGACCGCAACATGTTTCTTTAGGATGGATTTTGCTTGTTGTTAATGTGAATATAGACAATATACTTACATCTCCTTGCATGGTTAAAAGGTAAGCCCTTTTTAAAAAATGCTAAACTGCTTAATAGTTAAAGATATGTAAGCTTTATAGGACTCCTGATGTTGGAGGCTAACTTGGTGCTAACCCAGGAATATGCTAGGAGCCCCATGGGGATCAATGAGCCCATTACCAGCCACCCTGTAACATGCTAACGGTCGCTGTGAGTAGAAAAAGGCCTCCATTTATCACTCCGTCTGTGTGTGTGCGCGCACGTGCGTGTGTATATCTTCAGAAATCCATATCAGTCACAGCAAATCATCTCCATATAGTTGGCATGTATATCATGCATCAGTTATAAAGTCTGCTTTACCTCCCTGATAGATCTCTCCTCTACTTTAATCATTAGTGAGACGATCCCACACTAGTGTCCATTCAGGTCTTCTTCAGTAAAGCTGAAGTCCAGAGTCTGATTCAGTTGAAAAGGCTTCCCTGAGGCAGTGTGTACTGGAGGAGGCGATGTGGTGATGGGAGGGGTACTGAAGGGAAGAGTGTGTGGCCAGCTTTCAGGTTTATCTCTGCTTTCTAGGCCCCAGGGGTTGAGAATGGGGGCTTGATGTCTGAGCCGTTATCTGTTGTGGACAGCAGGTTACCAGATGTGTCCCTCACACAATTTGAATTCTACCTAAAATAAAATAACCACATTTTCCTTTGAGGTACAATTTGTGGATGACAGTCAGATTACACAGTTGAAAGGACAAACACCATATTAGTATCCAGTACCTCATCGGGCTTTAGACTAGGATTCTGCTCTCTCCCTTTATTACTAGCTGGGAACAAAATCAGTTTCAGAATTGTTTGTTTTATACTGAAAAGCCAGGCAGAACGTTTTAAAATAAATACTTACAGAGCATTTTTATGTAATGTCTGGTTTTGGTTGCTGAGCAACTCTGTGTTCATGTTTGACATTTAGAGCTTCCAATGGGCAAATTCACATTTTGGTTCCTGGTTCCTATAAAAACCCGACTCTGTGGTACACTTCCCTTTCAGGTTTGTTAACACAGGATTATAAAAACATTATGTAAATACAGTGGCGGGTTTGAATGAATACCAGCCTTGATCTGGAATGGGACAGTACAGTACTATTGACTATGAATGAGGTGTTTCATGTTAAATGGATGTGCACAGTTCCTGACTGCTCATTCATTGCAAATAGAAAGGTCAATCTGTACATTTACTTTCATTTTGATTGTTGATATTTAAATGTATAAAATAAGTTAATTACCATGACAACAACTGTCTTTTATTGCTCTGTGAGAACATGTAGTTGGACAGGTCCTAGTGTCATCTGGTAGTTTACACAAACCAAGGCTGAAGTGCTTTTCCATCCACAACCAGGCTGTGAATCATTGCATTGACTCTAACCTGTTGTAAAGGATAAATGGGAAACTGAAACTGGAATAATAAAATGAGAGAAATACCTGTGTTTTATTTGTCTCCATAATGTGTCTTGCATCACTCAGGGACAATTCATTAAAAGCAGGCTAGTTACACGTGGTGCCTTGTTTTCATATCAGCCTGAGTGGAAGGAACAATACAAAGGGCTCCATCTGGTGGGCAACACCCATTACTGCCCAATCCTCAGTATTTGTTCTATGATTCCCTAAGTCAGGTAACCACTGTAGTTCAGCTTGTCCATAACCTTTTGGACCAGAGTGTGATGTCTGGGTCCAGGTGGCGGCCAGGGTCCTCTGATCTGTAATACTGGATGGAAGGCCTTCCATTCAAAGCCCTGCAGGGTTATTCATTAACCGGTATTAGTGGGCTCCAGGTTCAGGAAGAAACAGGAGTCCCATAAATCCCACTGGGAAAGGCAGAACTATTGGAATACTGGACAGTCCAGCCACCAAAACACTCAATCTAACTGGCCTGTTAAAAGGACAAACTGATGGGAATTTAATACAAAATTGAATGAACAATTCATTAAAATTCTTTATTGTACCGAATTAACTGATCCAGTCCCATCTGGATTCAGGAGAAAGACAAGGAAAGGAGTAGTGGCTTTGGGACGGCAGGTACCAGAAAGGGGGTAAGAGACACAGCTACAGTGTCCTGATAAGATTTGTCCCTTTGGTCTGTAGGGGGATGAGAAGACAGCAGGTTTCTCCTTCCATGGTGGATACAGTAACTGCTATGTGACTGACATACGTACCATGTTAACCAGGTCTTTAAACCAGGAAAATGGAGTCTCTGGATTAAAGATCATTATCAGACACCTGAAGACCAGATGGCCACTGTCTTTCAAAGTGCAGCCAAGAAAGGTAACATGCACTGGACTTCATAATGTATTTACATTAAATAACATTAAGTTAGATTAACAGTCATGATGGTCAGCTGACAGGTGGACTGTGTGAGGTGTTGCAGGGCATGCTGGGTAAGTCATGTGACTGTTAACAACTCCCAACAGCCTCCAGAGCCATGGTCCTTCCTTCAGGACTTCTCCGATGACAGCACACAGTCGAAGGAGGCTGACAGAACCTTGCAGATGGCTTGGGCTTGTTCCTGGAGATGTGGAGGAGAGTAAACCATTTCATATGACACAGCATTTCAGTCAGTGATATTCCTGTATTAAAAAACCTAATGAAACAATGTTCAGACATTGGGCAGATTCTTCTATACTAATGGATTTGGATGGTTGAGAGCCATTAAGGAAAAGGGCAATTGGGATCCACTTCCTGCATCACTCCCATGTTTACGAATGGGTAGCGAGACGTGGGAAGACTGTTGAATATGTGATAAACATTGTACAGCTCCGCGTTGCCTTCAGTCTCCCTCGACTGGCACAGGAAGTGGAGATAAGCTACAGAGAAGCAGACCTCAGGATGTTGCCATGAGATACTGTGGTTAGGAAAACCAATGTGTGAACAATGAAGGCTGTTCATGGTGAATAAAGTGCTTTGACAGTGTTGTGGATGGCCAGTTTGTTACACACCCACTGACCACACAACTTCACACCCACTGACCGCACTGTGGCATTGATACACCCAGATGCTGCAGCCTGTCTGTTCTGCGTCTGTGGTCTTCAGAGCCAGCAGGTTCTTCCCCGCTCCAAGGCCATCGTCGTAACACAACATCCGCACGATCAGGTAGAGTGGGTGGCGGTGTAGAACGTCCTACACAGGAACCACAACCATCCAACAACACAATCACCACACAGTAAACAGTGTGGGAGTAGGGAAAACACAGGAAAAACAGATAATGTAATCAGGATGTGAAAAGAACAAACCCTGTAACCAGGATGTGTTGAAAACCAGAAACTGTAACCAGTGTGAAACTATTTTTAACTACAATGTTAAAGTTTCACTACAGTACATTTATAACATGCAAATGGAATTACTTACACACTGATCCATGGAAGCTACTTTGACCCCATACTTGGACACACCCAGTACCATCTCCTCATCTCCAGGCACGAACGGCAGCTTTCCATCTTGCTTTGGAGGAAACACAACGTCTCCATATTGAGGGTACAGAGGCTATTCCTGCCACACAATCAACCCCATAACCAATAACTAGAGGCTTTCCTACCTGGGCTGCATCTATGTAGTTGATTAGGTCTAGTGGCTTGTTAAGAGTCTGGCTCATGTCAAACTGCAGCTTCTCAATGGCTCCCACATATTTCACACGGAATTCAGCACAGGCCTCAGACACAGCGCTGTTGCCTGGAGACAGTTGAACCATCGCAGAATCACAACCGGGTCAAGGTGGTATTCATTGGACACCAAATGGAAGACAGTGAATGAACGGAGGCATGACTGGTTTTCTTACCTGAGCTCTTGGTGGAGTCGGTGTCTAAGCTGGCGACAGTACTGGACCTGGAGAGACCTCCCAAACTGGACTCTACTGACTGAGGAGAAGGAAACAGCACACTGCATCTTACTACACTGTCAGAAGAAGGCATGAATGAAGGCCACTGTCATATGCCTGGGAACTCTTAATGTAATCACTGTTTCGCTCCGTCTGCCTGATTTACTGACAGCCTCCTCTGGGCCGTGGAAACCCAGGAGATGTAGGCTGTGGTATAACGTAAGGTGGCCCACCTTGCTCTTAGTACTGATCTCACTGCTCTGAGAGCTGCTGCTGCTGTGGCGCTTTTTGACCTTCCGGAACATTCTTCACCATGACTCCTGCACTGCTCTCTCCAGATCCCCTGTGATGCCTGCAGGAGAGGTTGTGATGCTGCAGAACATCAGGCAAGTCAAATGTGTTTACCAGGAACAGGTTGCACCCCATCCATCCACTTGAGTAAGTAACCTTTTTGTTCACAAAATGTGACTGTGTTTATAGAAGCCTACATGTCTTATAGAACTGCACTATTATAATCCATTCAAATCCATGCCCATATCCCTGCTTCTAGATACTAAAATGAAAAATGTGTACCTGTGAATTTGATAACTACATATTGAGTAAAATGTACTTACTATGGGCTTGTGTATGTCCAACCTAGTTTTTTAGGATGAAGGCACTAACTGTGAGACCTTCTGGGTGGAAAAGTCCAAAATAAAATGACTACAGAGTCAATACGTTTACGCTAAATACTGCAGACAACAACAGGCTATCATGTGTTCACCACCCGTTAGTTGTATCATGTTAACTTTATGTATTCCGTCTCGTTGTCTAGCACTAGCAGGATACACTTGCGATTTAAGCTAAATATATATTACAGGCGTAACGTGGAGTGTCCACAGAAAGTGAGGCAATTATATATAAATATATATATTGACACACAATGTCCCAGAAATTCTCCAGTCGACAGGGTCTCAATGAAATTCCAATGTCCAAAATTAATCAATGAATGCCCGTATAACGGAAACCCGTTGCTAGGATAAACATTTGCCGCACCCACACCCAACGCATACTCCTGTTGAACTCACGCTCAAATAGGTTGAATTATAGGGATTTTTTACAGAAAGTGGCAAACCGGAACACTACGCACAAATGTTCGGGGCATACCTCAGTTTGGAACTTGTTCTAAGGAAGGTAAGGGCTGTTTTGGACTGTTGTTCATCAAAGGGGATGTGGGTCCTTCTGTGTAAGCGAGACATGCATTGACACTTCACTTCCTCTGAGCTCTACCCAACAGCTCTTAAAGGGGACGCAACTAAGATAAATCAGAGATTATTAGAGAGATCACATCACACAACGGATTCGTATACCCCATTAGTTACGTTACAAGAGCGTTTTCAATTGACTGCACTGTGAATTTTGGGTAAATATTGTACATAGAGCCTAGTGCATTCTCAAAATCCCAACATTAACACAAAATACGTGAACGAGTATATTATGCATATTTATAGACAACTGAGATGTGTACCTTGTTCTGTGTGTTACAAGAACATGTGCCATTTCTCGACTTCAACCCGTACAGTCTACTAGGAATTTAGTGACGATAAGACCAACAAAGACGTGACGCGGCATGACCTCCTTAACGCAGTTGGTCGTCTGGTGCTGGCCGGGAGCGAAAATATTATTATCTCCTCTTATTTAAGTATCTCTGGTTACAGTCGCTGAACATCCAGAGTGCAACAAGTTTGTGACAAAGCATTAAGATTCTAGTTATGTTTAGTTATATTTCGATTTTACTTGACCAACAACTCTGAAGTTTAAGATTGTGATTTGATCACAATCTTGTTTTCCAATTGGTGAGAATAATAAAATGATTGTGCCGGAACTATTTAGATGGCTTCAGGGTTCTGCGGTGATAGTTTGAAGACGTGTGTGCACCATACCGAAGTTCATACAAACGCATAAGGAGGATTAGTGTCATGCAGGCAACATTAGAGATTCTGTAGAAACAATAAGACTTCCGGTTTAAGGATTTTGCATTCAAAATAGAGTCCGCCAAAAAACGCAATTTTAATGATATAAAAATAATCACTTTGCTTAGTGTATATAGTAAAAATTTACTGTAGGAAATGTTCACGAGAGTCTATACTGTGATAATATGCAAATAAATCAAGGGGCACTGTGTATTTGCAATTCTCGCTTGCTTTTTACTCCACCCATCTCAGTGGCCACAATGGAATTCAGTGGATATTAAATATATATTGCCCTATAGAAAAAAAAACTATTCTATATGCCGCAGTGAATGTATTGTAGGAAATTTTCAAAAAAGTCTTCTTACAATACATTTCATATCCACTGAATTCCATTGTGGCCAATGGTATGGGCGGAGTAAAAAGCCAGCAACAATTGCAAATACACAGTGCCCCTTGATTATTTGGCATATAATTACTGTGTAGACTCTCCTGAACATTTCCTACAATGCATTCACTGTGGCATATAAAATCGTTTTTTTTCTATAGGGCAATATGTATTTCATATCCACTGAATTCCATTGTGGCTACTGAGATGGTGTGGAGTAAAAAGCCAGCAACATTTGCAAATACACAGTGGCCCTTGATTTTTTTGCACCTAATAACTCTGTAGACCCTCCTGAACATTTCCTACAATACATTTACTGCGGCATATAGAATAGTCATTGGCATTTTCGGAATTTTGATCCTTGAACGTGTTTTAATATCCACTTTTTATTGAAATTACTCTTTAATAGGGTCAAACATGAATTGTTTTCAATGTTTTGAGAGGTATATTTTCTTAAACAATTATTGACCTCAATTTATGTCAGTTTTCTAGTAATGTGTTGGTCTCTTCTATTTAGAAAAAGTCCTTATTTTCGTGACCCGGAAGTGTTTTCTTTTTATATTGCTCACAAGACGCCGATATAGGAAGGGCTGTCCAGATTAGTGTCATGCTGGCAACATTAGAGATTCCGTAGCAACAATAAGACTTCCGGTTTTAATAATATTAAAATAATCGATTTTGCCACTTTGCTCAGTGTATATTGTTAAAATGTATTATAGGAAATGTTCAGAAGAGTGGATAGTGTGGTTTTATGCAAAAAATCAAGGGGCACTGTGTATTTGCAATTGTTGATGGCATTTTACTCCACCCATCCCATTGGCCACATTGTAACTCAATGGATATAAAATATATATTGCCCTATAGAAAAATATATATATATGCCGCAGTGAATGTACTGTAGGAAATGTTCAGGAGACAATAGAGTAATTATATTTTTTTAAATCAAGGGGCATTGTGTAGTTGCAATTGTTGCTGGCATTTTACTCTAACTATACCATGGCGCAAACAATTTAACTCAATGGATATGAAATACATATAGACTCATACAGAAAATACAATTCTATATGCCACAGTGAATGTATTGTAGGAAATGTTCAGGAGAGTCTATAGTGTGATAATATACAAAGAAATCAAGGGGCACTGTGTATTGTCAATTGTTGCTGTCAATTTACTTCCATTGGCCACAATGTAACTCAATGGATATGAAATACATATTGCCCTATAGAGAAAACTATTCTATATGCTGCAGTGAATGTATTGCGGGAAATGTTCAGGAAAGTCTGAAGAGTAATTATATGCAAATACACAGGGGCACTGTGTATTTGCAACTGTTACTGGCATTTAATCGAACTAACGTGAATTTCATCAGGTCAACTCATAATGACTCGTAATGTGAATGACATGCCTGTATGCACTCCAAACAACGTCTTGGCATTTTCCTGATGAGATGGTGGATGCTGTCCTGGTGGATCTCCTCCCAGACCTGGATCAAGGCATCAGTGACTTAAATCGAGCTGCATGGTGCTGGGCTGTGAGCACAGGACCCACTAGAAGCCATTGGGCACTCATGCCAACCACTGACAGTTTGGTGCGAAATATGCACACCATTAGTGCTTTTCCTGTTCCTCCTCACACAAAGGTGCAGATACCAGTCCTGCCGCTGGGTTGATGCCCTCCTACGGCCTTGTCCAGCTCTCCTGTAATGGTCCGTCTCCTGGTATCTCTTCCATGCTCTTGAGACTTTACTGGGAGACGCAGAAAACCTTCTTGCGACAGATCGTATGGATGTGTCATCCTGGAGGAGCTGAATGGGCTGCATGTACCACCTCATGCTACCAGTAGTGACAAGGACACCAGCAAACCGCAAAACAAGAGAAGAATCAGTCAGGAAGGATAAGGAGAAAGCAATGGTCTGTGCCCACCACCTGCAACATTTCCCTTTTGGGGGGTTGTCTTGCTGTTGCCTCTCCAGTACACTTGACGTCACTTTTATTTGTACCCAAACAGGTGACACTGATTCACAATCGATTATGCTTCCTACTTGGACAGATTATCATCCCTGAAGTTATGCAGTGTTATACTGTGAAGATTACGTTTTCCCTTTTTTTGTTGGTCTTTTCCATTTGCCTTCACTGCACTTCTGCACATTCCAATTGTTATATACTAAGTAGTTGTTAATTTTCTGCCCTCTTTTCTATTTTCACTTCTAGTTAGATGCTAACTGCATTTCATTTTATTGTACTTTTTCGGTGACAAAGTTGAATCTAATCTAATCTTGTTTCTTTAGCAGCATAGTTGGCCAACCGAGGGCACTTAGAGGAGATGAAAAGGAGTTGTAAGCTTCTAACACACCAAGACAGAACATCACACTGCTGCCTGATTCTGAAATGGTGACATAATACGTCTGCTGTACATTAGGTCTTGTATATTAAGCAGCAAACAAAATAAAATTGACTCAAACATGGAGGGACAAACAAAACTTGACAAGTACATTGTGTTTTCAGTTGTTACACGTGTTTGTTGCATGCCCAAATAATATGAGCATTCCACATCGTAATATTCTAGTCATTCCATGTTTCTTGCTAAGTGCAAGTATGAAACGTAAAGGCGACATCCCGTTTTAACCTACTACCTCCACGCGGTAGATGGCACAGTTTCACATGCAAGGCTTCAATTCAGTCAACAGTGAGCTCTGAGAACCGGTTTCAAGTGTTTCGGCTAAAGATTTTCACCAGCCAGCAATGTCCAAAGTCAGAAACATAATTTGGCCCCAAGTTATATTGTTTGGCGATTCAATCACACAGGTAAACCTTTTAGCTGATTCATTAACGCTCTTTGCATGATACCATTTAAATTTTACAGCCATTAGCTTGCTTGCTTAAGCTAGCTAGTCACACTTTCTTGTTGGTGATTGTTTCAGTTTTCATTCCAACCCAATGGATGGGGTTCCGACGTAGCAAACAAACTAGCCAGGTGAGTATAATTTTGAACTTGCATTGGGTAGGGATGTCAGATAGCCACAGACCATTTGACACAACATGAAAAACGTTTAAACCTTCGGCGTTATTGAAACATTGTCATGTTTGTTCACTAGAAAATGTGACGTTGTGAATCGAGGGTTGTCAGGCTACAACACTAGGTGGGCGAAGATGGTCCTGCCTCGCCTAATCTCACAAGAAAGCGATTTAAACAACCATGTAGCTGCTGTCACCGTCTTTTTTGGAGCCAACGACAGTGCTTTGGAAGGTACCGTGAACGTATAAGCTTTTACTCTTGTCAAGTTTTGGGTAAAATTGCTGTAGCTAGTAATGATATCTCTCTTTCTATAGATATAAACCCACAACAGCACGTCCCCCTGCAGGAGTACTGTGAGAACCTGAAGGACATAGTCAAACTCCTGGGTTCTGTCGGGGTGCCTGCAGATAAGGTTATATTCATCACACCCCCACCTCTCAACGAGACCGCCTGGGAGAAAGAGTGCATCTTAAAAGGTTTTAACATACTCAGAATAAAGAGAATCTTGCTCCTGAACAATCATGTAAAATTGCTCTAGTGCCCTCAGGTTTCACACATCATACTTGGATAAGAAGCCTGTTTTATTATTGTGAAATGAAATTATGGATTCAAAATACAATATTGAGATCACCTTTGGTGACCTCCCTCAACCTCCCTCATAATAGCACCTCTAAATTAGCTCAGTTTTAATCAGTCCACTTCACACTCCAATTCGCCCCTACCTATTTTACAATAGTGATTTACATCATTTCGGTAGCTTTCTTCCGTGAATTAGTGAATTACAAAGAAACACTATAACATAAAAACAAAGTTTTCCATAGAACTACGAGACATGGTTGTGGAAAGACACAGATCAGGGAATGGCAGGGATTTTAAAGGCCTTTAATATAAAGTGTAGCAGAAAACAGTTAATTGGAAGGTGAGTAGGTACTAGTGATAGGATGATTTAAACAGGGACTTGTATGCACCATGTAGAATTCAAAGCACTACTGATAGTATCAAGGCTTTTTTCAAAGTAACAATACAGATTGATGACTAAAGCTTAATTTGACTGTGTTGTCAGATGCAGACTGAATCACCCAATGGTCCCTATTCAGGACTAAGTTTAAAACACAGGACACTTTACTTATTTAGGTACAATAGATTTCAATATTTGGGAGGTAAGTGGCGGTGCAGCAGTTAAGTATTGAGGACTTGTAATAAGCTACAGACATGAGATGAGTTCAAACTTTGATAAGAAATTTAGCTTGGAACAATCCAAACATTGCTCATTACCCAGAGAACATCCCTACTGTGAACGTTGGTGGCAGCATCATGTTGTGGGGTTAAATGCTTATCAAGAACAGGGGCACTGTCACAATAAAATAGGAAATAAATAGAGCAAAGTACATATTGGTCCTTGAGACACAAATCAAATAGTCAAAAAATGTGAAAGGACTAAGGATTAAAGGCAAATCAAAATCTCAAAATAAATATAGTCAAACATATGGTCTGACTTGCTCTCCATTGACTCTCCCTAAGAAACTCTGACAGTGCTTGACTGGACTTGTGAAAACAAATTGTCAAGATTTGCCAAACCCAAAGTTAGTCGAAATCTCATTACTGCCAAAAGTGCCTCCACCAAGTATTCTGAGGGGAAGGAGACTTAAACAATCATAATGGTTCAGTTTTTATTATTACATTTTACAGTAAATAAAAATCTTACTAACAGTGTGAAGTATGTATGTGTAGATATGTAATGGAAATATGTTAAAAGGAAGTTAACAAATCGCTTTCCCTTTCTGCAGGTAGTGTCCTGAACCGCCTGAACGCTGTGGCCGGCCAGTATGCCCAGGTCTGTGTCCAGGCTGCAGGTCAGTGTGGGGTGGACGTCCTCGACCTTTGGACTCTGATGCAGAAAGACGGGCAGGTGATGTCATGAAGCATTTTGACATAGATGAGACTATTGCTTGGGCTGAAATTAAGTCTGATTGTGTGTTGGCGACAAGCTCTATTTATAGGGACTTTCCAAGTTGAGGATATTTGCCTCCTTCATGCAAATTAAACGTGTTATCTGTTAATAGCACCTTTTAAAATGTCCTGTTGACACCACACAATCTGATGAAATCCCTGCATTGACTTTCGTAAACATAGCATAGTGGTTACAACGGTAGTAGCTTCCTTTATCAAGAAATAGAGCAGTATCCATGTCGACAATAAAAAATAGAGCAGTATCCATGTCGACAATAGAAATAGAGCAGTATCCATATTAACAATCGAAATGGAGCAGTGGCCATGCCAACAACGGAAATAGAGCGGTATCCATATTAACAACGGAAATAGAGCGGTATCCATGTTAACAACGGAAATAGAGCGGTATCCATGTTAACAACGGAAATAGAGCGGTATCCATGTTAACAACGGAAATAGAGCGGTATCCATGTTAACAACGGAAATAGAGCGGTATCCATGTTAACAACGGAAATAGAGCGGTATCCATGTTAACAACGGAAATAGAGCGGTATC
>JACXGJ010015801.1:0-13057 GCA_016801105.1 Esox niger | reverse complement strand
TTTACAGCGTTGTTACTGTAACCTTTACAATATGGTTAGGGAACATTGGCTTCAAGTGGTTTGTGTTTGGTCTCTGTCTGTCTCTGTACACATATGTGTGTCTGTACATGTTTGTGTCTGAGTCCGTGATTCAGTTCATAATGTCTGAGGGTACTGCCGAGTTTGAACAGCAAGGTTCTAGGTGTTTGTGTGTGTCTGAGTCCGTGATTCAGTTCATAATGTCTGAGGGTACTGCCGGGTTTGAACAGCAAGGTTCTAGGTGTTTGTGTGTGTCTGAGTCTGTGATTCAGTTCATGATGTCTGAGGGTACTGCCGGGTTTAAACAGCAAGGTTCTAGGTGTTTGTGTCTGATTCCGTGATTCAGTTCATAATGTCTGAGGGTACTGCCGGGTTTGAACAGCAAGGTTCTAGGTGTTTGTGTCTGAGTCCGTGATTCAGTTCATAATGTCTGAGGGTACTGCCGGGTTTGAACAGCAAGGTTCTAGGTGTTTGTGTCTGAGTCCGTGATTCAGTTCATAATGTCTGAGGGTACTGCCGAGTTTGAACAGCAAGGTTGGAAACAGGGTGGAAAATGCACTATCGCAATATTTTGGTCACCAATCCACATGGAATATACAACTTTCAGCTACCATCTAAAGTCTTCTGTCAAAGACCACAAGAGGGTATTTTATAGCTTTATCTGATTTGTGCTGATTTAAATCTTGTACTTTGCTTATGTACTTTGCTTGTACTTTGCTTATGTACTTTCAATAAAAATAGCTCAATGACTTCAACAGCTACTGAATTAGGGTAATATTCATGTCTCTTAAAGGGATAGTATTAGCTAAAAAATATTCCCTTACATGGGGATATATCTTAAAGCCCATGGTTTGATAATTAACCAATGGTAACCGGTTTATATCAGCAATAAGGCACCTCAGTGGTTTGTAATATGGCCAATGTACCATGGCTAAGCACTGTGTCCGGGCAATCCATTTGTGTGGAGGCTTGTTGCTTGCTAATCTGCTCTGACGACATGTCTACAACACAGCATCGTTTGTTTTTTAGTATTATTTAAGCCAGTAGCCAACAATTTTATTATTATTTCAGCCAATAGTGGTTAAAGTGGTTCTTCATTACACATAAGGACAGCTCTTAGCTGTGGTATATTGGCCAACTGGTTACTAAAGCAATCAAAGCAGTAAAAAGAGAAGTAAAGTCATACGGTATATGGTCTCATGTACCCCAGCAATCATCTCTTCTCAATCTTAAGTGCTCAATTAATAATTTACAATCTCCAAGCCTGGAGTTAGCATCCACATTCATGAATGAATTAAAACCATTATATCCGAACTAGAAATAGCAGTAGTTGACACTTCAAACTAACTTTAGTAATCTGTCATGCTAGCAGCCATTTCTTTCTTTCTGTACTCCAAACTGGTGATAGAGATTGCAATTTGTGAGTAATAGGATGATTTTAATAACAATAGCAGCATTATTCGTTTCACGCTAGAATACAAGAGAGTAAAGGATACATTCCCTTTGGGGCTGGATGATGCCTCATTAGATTCTACATTAGCTAACTAACATGCTAATTACAATTTGTGTGTACCTTAACGTGATGAGTTAGTCTTTGGAATTGCATAGTTATTTTATCCATCTGAGAATAAAAGATAGTAAACCCTATATTCCTTAGGGGATGAGCTATTCATTAAATTGCAAATGAGCTTACTAGTTGGTTAACTGCAATTTGAGTTTCACAAATAGGTAATACCTTTTTATTGTTTGAACTGCAGCGATATTTCACGGTTTGATACCATTTGTAAACAAAACTGACTTGTAAACATAGGAAGTATCAGGTCATGAATGAATATATTGTGAAAATTCAAACATTTTCTTGGGGAAGTGAATACCAACATGTTCTTAGAGGTAAATGTTTCTACTAGTCTTAGGTAATGATGCTAACATCAGGCTGGTAGAAAAGTAAGGAATGGCTTATCATGACACCATGGACTTAAAAGTTAAGTGTTCTAAAAGTAATCAGAATACCATTGTGCTCTAAACGACACTGTGAAATTAACATTGAGACTGAAGCACTTTGGTTGCTTCATCTTTATTAGACAAACTAAGCACAGAATGCACTTGGACACACTTCAAACAAGGTACACTACCGGTACATTACCTTAAGAAAGTAACCTACCCATTTAATCTCAAACTTTCTGAAATAAGAAAGGCATCGGCAGTGAATTCCAAGGAACATTAGGGTGGCTGGGATTGGGGTTCTATGTGGGGATTTGCTAAATAATGAATCTATTTATTTCACAAGGACTCAAGACTGTCAGACAAAACAAGAACCCAGAAGTGTCTTTCATCCAATGTCGTTCAGTGAGGTCAGCTGCTAATTCCCATCTTTAAATCCAGCTCTGCGTGCATTGATGGATCTGTTTCAACAAAAAGAATATCAGTGACTCACTGTCCACTCCTTTTCACCACATTTCTCTGGTTGCTGCTGGGCCTCTGAGGAGGTGTTGTGGGCCTGCGTAACGGGGCATGGGAGTACGGGGGAAGGAGGCGCTTAGAGGAGAACAGCAACAGAGCTAATGTTCTCAGAAGTTACTGGGGACCACTGATAGTCTGAAAGAAGCAAAACACTTTGTGTTCCCTATAAACGACCAATTACACCCACACAGTCACTGGCCGGGTGTGAAGGGAGTCAAAATGGAGGGATTTTAATGGAGACTGGATCCTGAGCCCATGCAAGTATTTTGGGATACATACAGACCCACGCAAACACACAAACTTTCCCTAGTAATTTCTAAAACCAGGGGAATAATTCCCAAGCTCTCTTGATTCATTATCAAATAATGGGATGGAGTTCAAGATAGTCAGACGTTGGGTGTAACCTCCCACCCCGGGCCCAACCCGCCCATCTCTCCACCTTCACCCCTCCACTCCCACCCTGTTGGTAAACAATCTTTACAGCTCCCCAGACTGTGGAGTAGATGCTGACCAGGAAGGATAAGAGAGGAAGGGGGAGGTCTCAGGTTAGCAAGTGTCAAACTCTGCGGTATATAATGGTATTATTGGGTGTGATTGTGTAGTTATTGTCTAATGGATTTGCATTAAGTCCTTGTGTTGTTCAGACCACATCCATGCAACTTAAAGTTCCCTCAAGACGCATCGCCTGCTATACTCGCAACTAAGTTGTTGTGGCAAGCATACTTGGAATTTCATCATACTAGGGGCAAGGCTATTTGACCTTCGGTGTCACAAAAATGTTTGGGGCACAAAGGCCACATGACATGGCACAAAGGCCATTGAGTGACAGGATTTGGAGATTATATTACCTCAGTTGCACAAAATTAAATTGCGAAGTATCCTATAACATCATAATCACCTGCGCTAATGAGTTTGACCTGAATAAACAAATGTAGTGACTTATCTGTGCGCAGAACAAGCAATTTTCATGTTTTTTTTTTTCAACACAAACGCTGCCATGTCTAATGATGTCAAACCTATCGTTACATCTCGGTGCTCTCAAAAAGTGTTCAGGTGTAGCTGTGATGTAACTTTTCAGTTTGGATTTAAGACACACTTACAAACACCCAAACTTACAAACAAACAAACCGACTGTCTCGCTGTCCGTGAGATTTTGACAGTTGCTGGGGCACAATGTAGCGTAGTGCGTACATCGATTTTTGGGGCATCACACCCTGAGCGAAGGGCAAAGACGGCCAAGGACGTCATGAAATTCCTACCCTGGCAGGGTGTCCAAGCATAATGTATGGCAGAGTGACTGAGTGTGTACATGTACAGTATTGAATGTATTTATGTGAAAAAGCAGGCACACGACTATTGCCAGGCAACATGTAATAATATCACTCAACAATCCCCTTCCCTCAGACCTGTGACGCGACAGCTGTCTTCTGCACCAGTAAAGGAAAAACTGTAAAGGCGCCAGTAAAGGCGCCGGAGACAGGCAGGTGCGAGGACATGGACAGGACCTTGGTGGTGATTATAAAAATCAAACAGATTGGTTATTCTTATTAAGCCTGAGAAAGCCTGACTTATCAACCGTCTACAGAGGTCCTCTCCACTGCTTTGATGGCAAGGACGCACACCCTGAGGATTTAGACTGATCAGACCAACACCGCGCTACCTGGAACTATACAACACATCCAGACGCTCGTTTGTGTGAAATCCACCAGCGATATCAAAGCTACGGCCTCTTTCCCCATGTCCTCCCTCACCGCTCCCACTCCCCAGGCCGCTCTGTCTCTCCATTCACAACCCCCCCACACAACCCAACCCCACCTGGCCAGGAGCCGGGGGAGGGCCTTTGTGCCTAAACCAACCCTAATTTACATTATCACAAATGAAATGCTAGTAAGCTGACTTCAGAAGGCCACGTCAATCCAGTGAAGAACCACTCAGCCTCCAGTCATGTATAATTCAACATATGGATATGCTCAATTAGCAGCTGTAATTAACATTAGTGCTGTAATTTAGGGTTCCAGAGGGAGGCAGGGACGCAGAAGGGGGCCCCAAGTTAAAAAGAGAGAACCGAGCTAGTATGTGACAGCAGTGTGTGTTGATGAGAGGGGTGGGTAAGATGAGTGTTTACGTGGTTTTCTATTTAAAAAATTATCAGCTCAGAAAATTAAACCTGCCCTCACTCGAAAGAAAATAATGTTGTCTCACAGGAAGCAACGCGGCTCACATTCCATTAGAAGGAACGACGGCGTAGGTCTGTATCGGCGAGTCTCTCGCCGTTCACAGGGTTTATGCATGCAGTCCCACGCGCTGAACTTGGTCTCTTAAACGACAGATCAAAAGGCCATTCCGCAGGTTATTACGGCGATAGAGCCGGGATCAGAAAGCGCGTAGGCAGGAAATCAATTATCGTCTGAACCTCCGTAAGACGTAATAGCTGATCTTATTTTTCACTCGAATACCCGTATGTAATGTCGTTACGCGGTTGTGATGGATGAACAGGCAATAGAGTGAAGATATAGCCAATATAAGTGCACACACCGTGTCAATACAGTCCAAATGAAAGGGGAATAAGATATGCAAGGTTTCCTCTGACAGCCATATCATTACAATCTGATAACTAGCGGAATGGAGACAAAGGAGTTTGCTGTGCGTTTGGTTTCATAGCCATTAGGATGACGGATGACACAGGGTGTAGTGGCTTACATGACTGCATCAACAAAGCAATCGCGTTTTCATTATCCTTCTAAATCCCGTATGAACCGCTAGTCCATACTGTGATACAAAAGGTCAGCTCTTCCCGAACGATCTGCCGTGACCCAATTTGGGCAACCTGACTTAAAAATAGAATAACAAGAAAATAATTGCACTTGGCACATACTAGGGTTTAATATTTTCCAGAGAATCCACCGATTGTGCTCCCCAACAAATGACACGAAGAACTAACTTCCAGGTACTCTTGTTCAAACCAGGATGTCTTTATTTGAAAACGTATTTAAATTGGGACATGAACATACCACCATAAATGTTGAAAAATACACATGGCTCTAAAGTTGTGTTTGTTACATCTAATTTAAACTCAAAGCTCTTTCAAAGTCACCACAGCTAGGAACAGTATGTCTGCCTGTGGAAACAGAGGGCGGGAGGAGAAAGAGGTCAAGATCACGGTCCCTCCGGTTTCACTGTCAGTGTGTGTTGGTCTATTTTAGGTTTGTCCTCGGGGAACACAGCCGAATATGACATGCAGTGCAGTGAATTCTCTGTTTGCGTGTTTTCTGTGAAATCCGGTTCTGTGAGGCCTTTGGTTTTCCCCTAATGGTGTAATGGGCCACGGAAGCTGTGAGATTTGGTAAAGGTTATACATATGATACATAAAACTCTCTAAACTGGAGAGGCAGGGAGATCAATTTTACTATAGGTCGCAACGTCTAGGACGGAGAAAAATCCATTTTGCTTTTATGGCTCTCGTACTGGGTGGAGAAATGCAAGGTTGGCGATTTCCTTCTGGCATGATGTGTGGACAAGAACGTGTGTGTGTGTGTGCGTGTGTGTGTGTATGTGTGTGTGTGTGTGTGTGCGGGGGGAGGTGCATAATATGTCTGTATGAGAGAGAGAGTGAGACAGACACAGACAGGCACACGAATAAAAAAAACATACACATACAGGTAGACAGACAGAGCCATTTGAAGAGACAAATATGCCCTACTTATGAGGAGGAACCAGTTTCACCCTCTTCCCCGGTGTCAGGGAGCATTGATCAGGGAAACGTCAGAGGGGGAACAGCTCTGAGGTCTTTGAAGGATCTACACACATGAACACACACTAACCACACCGGCAGCTGGGACATGGAGCTAGAAATACCACACCTGCTATTTCTACTGACATCTTTGTCTCCTCAAACTCGCTTCCATCGACAACCCGCCCCCAAACCCAGAACCACTCTTTTCTGTCGGTCTTCCCCCTTCTATGAATATCTTCTGTCCACCTTTTCCCATTCCTCTGCCCCCCCACCAGTCCCTGTTCTCTTCCCCACACACCCACACACACGCACGCACGCACACACAAACACACTCACAACATTACCTGCAGAACACTGGTCTTCATCCGCTCCGTTCTCACAGTCCCTCTCCCCGTCACATCGCCATGACAATGAGACACACTTGCTGGCCGAACCCCCGCAGTCAAACTTCTCAGGGGGGCACGTTTGACGACCTGTCGGTGGAGTGGGGGCACAGTCAATGAAACAGCCAGATAACTCAGTTATCATGTTGCTCAAATCGATTCCCCCTCGAACGCCTGCAATTAGGATCAGCACACAAAGAAGACAAAGAAACTCAAACAGGCTATCTGACACAAGGCAAAAAAACACACATGAAGTGAAAACACACACATAGCTTAAGAACATTTCTGAGAATATACATCAATACAGTCCTGTGCACATTTAGAGAAGGTGGCTGGTTTTTATATTGTATTCATATTATTAGCAGACCTTTATGAGATATTTTGACAGAAACAAAGCTAATTTCAAAGAGCATTTTATTTTGTACACAAACATACAACCGAATGAGAGTCTGTGCATTGATCTGCCTATAAGATACAGGTATTCCTAGACCCCTGAGGATATGGAAAACATTCTATAAATATTATCCCTACATCTTATTTCAGTTGATTTGCCCAATAATTCAAAAATATACACCACTAAAGCTCTCTGTGTGGATTCAGAGGGTATCAGATACCTGATACCTGTAGAAAACTGGAATTCTCTATAACCGAATTTTTTTTTAATGATAATATCTATCCAAACCCTACAGTCAGAATGAGCTGTTTTCCACTGGGTCAACATTGCCTTTGAAAAGTTAGAAACATATTGTCATATGTTAATGAACTACCTCTGGTAAATGAAATCAAAATTCCTCCATGGTCAGTAGTTTAAGGGTTAAGATTTCTTCAGTCCCCTCAACTTGCTTTTTGTAGCAGTTTGATATTAGATGGTTTTATAATATTTGTGTGCTCAATCTATATACCGAAATGTTTCCTTTGGAAAACAACATTTCTTAGCTCTTTTTGACCATTGTTCCTGTTGCCTAGCAAGCCTGTGGGCTTCCTGGAGTGTGAAAACACTGAAGTGCCATACATCAGGTTTACACTGGCCCAGACAGCAAATCCCTGCACTCCTTTTCCACAAATTGTACTACCTTTCCCGCACTTCTCACTATTCTCCTCAAACTGCCCCACTACCAACTCTACCCCTCCCAATCACCTCTCCAAATTCGGTCTCTCCTTTCCCACAAGTTGTACTACGTCTCACCCCTCTCCCCATTATCTCTCGCCCTCTCCACCTGCCCTCGTCTCCTCTCCCCCCTTTCCTCCGCCTCTCCAAACCCTAGCTGAAGTGTCCCCAGTGGGACTATATCCTATATTACATTACACCGAGTGTCAAAAGCTGCTCCATTAATTATACATTTTGGACTGCCACTGCCTGGCAACACGCCCGGCAACCCGTCATAGCAACCCCCCCCTAAAGATCAATACAAACTATAGTGTCTGTGGGATGATTTAATTCCACTGGTTTTTCTATTCTCTGATACATTGTCATGGCTGGAGATGTAGAGCCCTTTTCGGGGTGTGGCGGATCCACAAAAAGAAACCTTAGTCTACTGCTTTGAACCAAATGACACCTTACTTTCTACAAAGACGAAACAGGTTGCTTGTCTTTCTGTTTGTGTGTTTCTGTGATGTGAGTGTTGCCTGGTTGAATCCATTCAGGTTGCCTTTGCTGGTTCTGGGCTTTGGGCTCTGTGTTTGTTTAGGTATTGGCTGGGAGAAGCAGGCTTCCTGTTTCCTCTCATCTATATGTGAGGCTCTATCACTTCATCTGTTCCCTCTGTGAATAGCTGGGTCTCACGTGAGCCTCTTTTAAATGTGGCTCCTTTAAATTCATTTTCCCCTCATTCGTTTTCAGGAAGCAAAATGGAGTCTCTTTGTAAAATATCATTTAATCTTACAGCTAGCTATCTCTTTATCGGCAGATGGCAATTGTGGACGGGCAAATGGGGAGCCCGTCTGGTGTATCCCTGTGTACGCACGCAGTGATTTGGTTTTTGAAAGAAAATGGGAGAAGAGGTGTGTGCGTGTGCTTGGCCTCTTGTGCATCCAATCGACAAGCTGAAAGAAAAACAACTGTATTCTACACTGCCTCATCTGCCCGCCTTTCTGTCTGTCAGTCTGTCTGCCATTGTGTGGTGTCTGCATGCGTGCGTGCGTGCGTGCGTGCACGCTGCCTTAGGCTACAGTCAAATGGGTCCGTCTCAATTCTGAGCCTCCTATACCCAGCCTGATAATGGCCATCAATCTCAGACATACTTCATGCTTGACAGTCCACTGTGGCGAATAATGGACAGACATCAAAGGATGAATCACAGTTGGTCCGATTGGCAGTTCAACTCAGAGTAGGGAGCAGTCAAAGACCAACCGCCACCGACTAAAGGCAGCAACACAAAATGACAGAGGAGAGACACTGAATCGTTAGTGATTAGGTTTCTTACAGCACAGACGACCGGCATCCCAAGATCTGTTGTGGGGCAGGAGCCCGGTTGCCAGCTTGATTCCGATTTAGCCGACTTTTCTTCTTGGCAAGTCAACCAGGTACTGGCTTTGAATGCAGGAGTAGTCTGGTAGATAAGAAAATCGGAACGCCCTTGGTATGACCCTGCCCCCTGATGCTATCGCTAAGCCACAGCTGAACGTTGTCTTCAGGAGGTTTTCCTTCTCCCTCTGTCGGATCTCTTTTCTTCTCTCTTGATCCCCCTCTTTCTTTCCTCTCTCTCTTTCACGCAGTATTGTGCTGCGTTGCAGACTGTGAGGTAAATCGACTGGCTTATCGACAGTTTTCGGGAAATAACATTGCAGATGGAAAGATACGACCAACTACAGTCAGAGCCGGGAGTGTTCTGACACTCCTCCGTGACTCTTAAGTGACTCCTCCGTGACTCCTCCGTGACTCTAATCATACACCATTTAACAAGGTGAGAACACTAGGGAAAACATGTATTGTGTAAGACACATTCACACCTTAGCGGGCACAGACAAGCACAAAACGCACACACAATCATTCCACTTAGACGGCAATCATCTCCCCTCTTTCCGCTAAACCCTCAAACAGAGGCCCTCTACTCAGCTAGACATTAATTGGCTTTCAGCTGAATTCATTCTGCAGCCCGAATGACTTTGTAAGAGATGAATATTTCATCAGCTCTGTTCTGACTGCTACATTCAGCAGCACGCACAGTGGCCGCTAACTGCCAGCTAACTGCCTACTGGGCCTTCAGTACGGCAAACAACGGCAGCGCCGATCTGAAAGGAAGAGACAGAGCTATTTGGACCTCAGGAGGACAAGTTCTTTACGGGCCAACCATTTCTTCTGCACGTGGCGCTGCATTTGGAGCAAATGGCTAGGGAGGAAGCTGGGGAATCGACAATGTTGAGGCCCGCCAGAACCGGTCCACTTGTGTCACTTCCTCCACATGGATAGGGTGTGGAGGGCTATCACTGTCACCTCCTCATCGAGCTCACAGAGGGTGAAGGCAGAAGGTGGAAGGAGAAGTGGAGAGAGACCCAGACATAATTAGCAGAACATGGAGATAAATAAAGGAATGATGGCTGCCATGCTGAGCCGAAAACTGCCAACTTGACCACGGTGTAAATTAGTTAAACAGCTCTGATATCTGAAAGGTAACAGAAAGGCATTTGGCGACCAACGTGAGGATCTTTGTAAAGCTCTTCATCTGGTTTAGTGTAAACTTAACCAAAACGCTGAAGAAGCAGTTCCTTTCACAACAGTTATTTTTGTTGTTTAGAGCCTTCTTCATTAGACATAAGGAGCCACCATGCATTACTTGTCAAAGTGCAAAATACATCGCCCATCTAACCTTCATCCCACCCAATGTTGTCCAACCCACTGGTTCCAATGCTCAACTGATGTCTTGGCGTTAGGTTCTGTGCTTTTGTCATCACATGATAAAGCAAACCATACAACTAATATCAACATTATCACTGTAATATGAACAGCAATACCTATGGCAAAGAGTAAAGTATGCAGTACCAATACCGCGCACACAACGAAACAGAACCAAACAGGTGGAGCTACCGCATTCTAAGACAACCAGCAGAGCAGCAGACAAATTGAGTACCCAGACCGTCTGAAACCGACCGTCGTATTAGATTAGGAAAATCATGAGACTGACACTCTTTCTGTGCGGTGGCACCACTCGACTAAAAAGACATTACATATGTTTCCCTTCCAAAAAGCATAGCTAGCTAGCTAAACAAGCTAATGTTCAACCTCTAAGACACAGCACAGCCCATTTATAATACATGTATGAATGGTCATTGAGGTCAAGCTGGCTTGATAAGTTATCTCAATAGCTGCCAACTCAATAGCTATAATTTTCTTGGCAAGAAGATCGAGATAGGCCTAATCATTTGCCTTATAGGAGAGTAACAACATGTGAGGGACAACATAGAAAGAAAGTCAGGAGGAAGAAAGTCAGGATGGAGAGAAATTCAGGACAGACAAAGAGAAAGACAAGATGGATAGAGAGAATGTCTAGATGGAGAGAAAGGCGAGACAGAGAGAAAGGAAATCATGATGGTAAGAGAGAAAGTCAGGATTAAGAGAAAGTCAGGAGTGAAAAACAATCAGAACAGAGGGAGTTTCAGAAGAGAGAGAAAGTTAAGACATAGAGAGACCGTCAGGGTCAGGATGGAGAAAGACAGTAAGGAAAGCAAAAGAGCAAGTAAAAATCAGGACAGAGAGAGAGTCACTCAGGGTCAGGATGGAGACAGAAAGTGTCAGGAGAGAGAGAGTCATGGTCAGATGGAGAGAGAGAGAGAGAGAGAGAGAGTCAGGGTCAGGACAGAGAGAGAGTCTGTGTCAGTTGGAGAAAGAGAGAGAATCAGGGTCAGATGGAGAGTGAATCAGGGTCAGGTGGAGAGTGAATCAGGGTCAGATGGAGAGTGAATCAGGGTCAGATGGAGAGTGAATCAGGGTCAGGTGGAGAGTGAATCAGGGTCAGGTGGAGAGTGAATCAGGGTCAGATGGAGACAGAAAGTGTCAGGAGAGAGAGAGTCATGGTCAGATGGAGAGAGAGAGAGAGAGAGAGAGTCAGGGTCAGGACAGAGAGAGAGTCTGTGTCAGTTGGAGAAAGAGAGAGAATCAGGGTCAGATGGAGAGTGAATCAGGGTCAGGTGGAGAGTGAATCAGGGTCAGGTGGAGAGTGAATCAGGGTCAGATGGAGATTGAATCAGGGTCAGATGGAGAGTGAATCAGGGTCAGATGGACATTGAATCAGGGTCAGATGGAGATTGAATCAGGGTCAGATGGACAGAGAGAGTCAGGGTCAGATGGACAGAGAGAGTCAGGGTCAGATGGACAGAGAGAGTCAGGGTCAGGAGAGAGAGTCAGGGTCAGATGGACAGAGAGAGTCAGGGTCAGGACAGAGAGAGTCAGGGTCAGATGGACAGAGAGAGTCAGGGTCAGATGGACAGAGAGAGTCAGGGTCAGGAGAGAGAGTCAGGGTCAGATGGACAGAGAGAGTCAGGGTCAGGACAGAGAGAGTCAGGGTCAGGACAGAGAGAGTCAGGGTCAGGACAGAGAGAGTCAGGGTCAGGCTGGCGAGTGAATCAGGATCAGGACCAGGACAGAGAGAGAGTCAGGGGTTAGGTGTTGCTATTCAACCCACGTTTTCAAACTAAGCATCCATTATGAGTAGGGTAGAAGGGCACCACGCACAGACGTATGCTAATGCACTTCTGATTAACTGCCTCCCTAATTCCCTTTCACAGAGAAGGGAGGGGGTGCAGAGATGCATATCACAGCCCAGTGTCCACACACAAACACACACACACACACTCATACACAATCATACACACACACACACACACTCATACACACTCATACACACACACTCATACACACACACCAAAACAGTAGCATCCATCAGTTGCTCCAAGCCTCTGCTAAAACTAACCTCCACAATGATTCATTCAGATTGCTCATAACCCAGCAGGCTAATGTAAATATAATCAATTTGTTGTGTGGAGAGTGTGTGTCGGGGAGGCGTCTGTGTGGGGGAGGAGGTTGAAGCCTTTAACTCACTGTCACACCACGCTGTACGGACGTCGGCGTGGAGGGGGGAGGGTGCGGTGGTTCTGGGACTATGGTGGAACGGGTGACAAAAGCTAGCCCACTATCATGCCCCACACGTACAGAGGAGGAGGTATAGAGGAGGAAATGCAGAGGGAAGACCAGCAGAAGTAGATGAGAAGACAGATGGGACAGGGGAGACAGCGAGGAGCTGAGGGGAGTGCGAGTGTCAGGGTGAGGCGACCAAAGTGTGCCAGGGAAATAGGGCTTCTAGTACCTGAGGGGTGACTGATGACCAACACACACACACACACACACACACACACACACACACACACACACACACACACACACACACACACACACAGGGGCTTGTTGACTACATGTACACAAACACAGGCTTGTTGACCACACACACACACACACACACACACACACACA
>JACXGJ010015799.1:0-13057 GCA_016801105.1 Esox niger | reverse complement strand
AATAAGAAAGGCCTAAATGACCCTTGTATGGGTTGTTCCAACATATGGTCAATGGTCCTATCCCTCAAGCCTGTGACAGTTACATGGGCAACTCCTAGCAGGAGGAATAGACAGGACGTGTGTTCTATCTATACACCTGTGCTCAAGAGTTAGTTAGTACATCTGTGTTGTTAAGTTTCTCAAGCCTACTTTCTCTCAGACAGCATCAAGTCTTGTCAAAACATTATCCACTTTTGCAAATAGCCTTCGAACATCAGATGGATGTACGATCATGCAATCTACCACAATGATTTCCCTCTGTTTATGACCAAAACAAACAAATTACCATGGAATGAAAAATAACTATCTAATTAATAGGGGGGAGGGGGATGTGTGTTTTCTCAGTTAGGACTAGATCCAGAGGTCAGGATTGGTCAGGTTGCTGAGCAGCTATTTGAATGAAGTATCAGTGAGATGCTGCTTTCAGATGTGTGATGGAAGTCTGACACTTAATAAATAAAACTTACACACAGCGACCAATAATTTAATAACTTATTATGTTATGGGCAAAAAGAGACTACACTATTGGTTCAGAGATGTTTTTTACATTATTGGTTAGTCATTAGATTAAGAATGGAAAATGTATTATGTTATAGGACCAGCTGGATGGCTAAAACAGTGAAAGTAGAACCTCAAATGTAATTTGAATAAAAAAATAACTATTCAGCACGAAAAGCTTTGTGTGACGGAAAAAAAGGGTTCAATTCTGGCTTACACTGGCAGAGGGATACAATGAGCGTTAGGTTGCTTCCATCCTGAACATTTCTATTTGAATGTCACTCAACAACTGTAGGATGACATCAAGTAACATACAAAAAAAACAGCAGCTGGGGTGAAGTGCACGGTGTGGATGGTTCAAAACAGGCTCTTAGATGCATGGCTGAAATTGTGCAAAGCTAGAAAAAAGCCCTTCATCAATGAGAAGCAAAGAAGAGCGAGGCTGAAGTTTGCTAAAGATAATAAGGAAATGTAGAGAAATGGAGTTAGGTCTTCTGATGAGTAAAATGTTCAGCTTTGCCCAACACCTTTTCGTCTAATGATTAGACGAAGACTTTGACAGGCCTACATGCTACCGTGTCTCGCACCCACTGTGAAATTTGGTGGAGGATCAAGGCTGGAATCAGGCTGTCATTAGATCTGGTTGAAGGACACGGGCGCAGAGACAGAGTTGTGGTTGTAATCCATGTTTAATTCAAAGAAAGATACAAACAAACTTATAGTAGAACAAATGACAGGGCTGCAAAGCCTTCGGCTGACAAGCCACAATAATCCACACTAGTGTGGGCAAACACTCAACATAAATAGGTTCCCCAATTGGAGGCAACAACCAACACCTGCCTCCAATTGGGGAGACCCAAGAACATAGAGGTGCCTAGAGGCACCTCTTCTGGCCACATCCTGACTATGGCCCCAGCCAGTGCGAAGATGGCTAGGGGCATAGTCAGGACATGACACAGGCAGATTTGTCTTTGTGAAGTATGTATGAATCAAGCCAAGTACAAGGTTATTCTGGAAGAACACCTGCTTCCTTCTGCTCTAACAATGTTCCCCAACTCTGAGAATAGTTTTTTCCAGCAGGACAATGCTCCATGCCACACAGCCAGGTCAACCAAGGTGTGGATGGGGGTCCACCAGATCAAGACCCTGTCATGGCCAACCCAATCTACAGACCTGAACCCTATTGAAAATCACTGGAATTTGATCAAGAGAAAGATGGATGGTCACAAGCCATCAAACAAAGCAGAGCTACTGTTTTTGTGCCCGGAGTAGCATAAAAGCACCTAACTGCAATGTGACAGAATGGTGAAGAGCATGCAAAGACACATGAAAGCTGTGATTAAAATCAGGGTTATTCCACCAAATATTTATTTCTGAACTATTCCTAAGTTAAATCATTAGTATTTTGTTTTTGAAAAATGAATGTGAATTTGTTTTCTTTGCATTATTTGAGGTCTGAAAACAATGCATCTTTTGTTGTTTATTTTGATCTGTTGTTTTTTTCTGTTGTCAGTAGTTTATTGAATAAAACAAAATTGTTAATTTTACCCAAACGCATACCTATGAAGAGTAAAACCGGAGATGCTGATAATTTTGCAGTGACCTCTTAATTTTTTCCAGAGCTGTATGTTCCTATGCCTTCCTATCTCCTGTTGTCTTCCTCTATCCTGTCCCAAAACACACTGATCTGTCATTGCACTCTCTCTTACAAAGAGTTTATCCCAACATCAACACCTCAAGTTATTCCTCTTAGAGACAAGAGCATAGCACTTCTATTTGACCATCCTGTAATCAGTACTATTGTTTAGATATACTTTTATCCTAATAACTGCCTTTTACTTAATAGATTTATTAACAACAAACACAGAAACATAAACTTGCATAACATGCATATAAACAAAAAATATATTAAATGGTCTACACAGTCAGATAAGGTACCTCTCTGTTTGACATATTTTGGAATAGCAAGTGTCTAAATAAATTGATAATTGATCTAAACTGTAATAGATGGACAAAAAAACAGGACTAATAATTTTATTCTGATAGTGGTTATTGATCCCCCTTTTATTTATTTTTTGCTAGGTTTTGAGAAGTGTCAAGCAGAGATCATAGTAGCAGCTCTGGTGACTTTGACGACGGCCAATATGGACATAGTGTATAAAGACATGGTGACAGGAGCACACCAGGTAGAAGTATTTCACTGTTATTTTGACAACACAATGTAGTAATACATGATGCAATGATATTCGTAAGCCAATGAAGGATCAGTAGTCCTCACTCAGGTACAACCCTGGACAATAATGTAATATTCGTTGTTTTCTTTCAAAAAGCAAGGTTACAATAATAATGGTTTAATTCATACTATATTTCTTGTTTTCAAAGACAGTGATTTGTAGCCACTAGTATGAAATGTACTAGTTAATGCAGTTTTTCTTTCGAAATTACTATACATTCATCGGTGGTACTATAGCTACACAAGCAGAACTCTGGGAATAATAAGGGTATATAATTATTGCTTGCTTTCAAAAACCAAAACTAAATGCTTTAGTCAACTTAAAACTGTGTAATAATACGTATCATTCATCCCCAAACTATCACTAGTAAAGCCAGTACTCCTTTAGCGAAGACATAACATATAGCTGGCTAGGTAGTTTAGAATTTAATAGTTTGGACGAAACTGTAAGCTTTTAGCAAGCTAATAAATCTTAACCGACATGAGCTGCAAACACTGGGCTATCTGAACTGGACTGCATCTCTCCGATTTGTCTTCTATCACAATGCCTGTATGAAACAAGCATACTCAAACATAAGCTAATGTTCCTATGTGAATCTGAAAGGTATATTGAGCTTTACCCTCATATTCAACCAGATTGTTCTATTAGGAGGCACCCGCTGTTGAAACCTGCACAACTTTCTCCTATCTATCTTGTTAGGAGATTGCTCTGCAGCAGATAATGGCCCACCTTGACTCCATCAGGAAAGACATGGTGATTCTGGAGAAGAGTGAGTTTGCCAACCTTCGCTCAGAAAACGCTGTATGTACCCCCCAGAACCCCCCTCCCCCTACCACCACACACACACACAAGTTTGTACAGCTAACCTCATGGGGACCAGAAAATAGAAATTGCATGCTCCCTTGAACTAATCTTAACACTAACCTTAACCCTTACCCTTAACCTAACCCTAATCTAACTCTAACCCTAACCTTAACCTCAATTAAGTAACATGTATGCCTCAACTTTACCTAGATGTAATTCCTAACCTTAACCCTAAACTTAACCAACAATGCCTGGACCTTAAAGAAACCCAAATTCTAACTCTAAAATTAAATGTAAATTTAAACCTAAACCCTGAGCCAGAAATTGACTTTTGCCTCATGGGGACTGGCAAAAGGTCCCTATGAGTTCAATTTCTTGTGGTTTCACTATACTCATGGGGACATTTGGTACCCATGAGTATAGTTAGACCTAAAACACGCACACACAAACAAACAATTACAGACTGTGAATGGCTCTCCTTAATATCAAACAATTGCAATATGGATCTGTAATAATAACAATTTCCATTATTTAAATTCTGGTTTGTTTTTTGCAGAAAATGAAAACTGATTTGGATCAGATAAGGAACAGGCTGAAGGTAAGAAGTGATAATGTAGGGATGCTATGAAATAACTATTCTGTAATTTAAGCAATCTGCATTTGATTTTCTAAGACTATAGCTGTTATGGATGATTTGATTTGACGTAAATAAATCGTTCAAATGTTTATTTTGTAATTCTAATTTGCATCATGATCGCATTCAAGGTGTTTGTACTCAGGCTACGTATAGCCTATACGGGAAACAGTTTGAGATGTTTGTTGACGCTGCAGCTCGGACGCTGAGTGATACGGTGGTTAGTTGTGGTAGAGTGAGGTGCGCACAAATTAACTTGATACATCATCTGTATCTACCATCGGTCACACCATCGGTTTCATATTCATATCCTTTCATCATTTTCAAAACAAATCCTTAACATAGGCAACACAACACATGTGATGTAATAAACACAAACTGAGTTTACACATGTTAACACACTGCTATTTGGCTAGACCACGACCGTGTCAGTGGAAACAGAAAAGTCTGGACTTTAGGGTAAAACACCAGTGTTTGGCACCAGTAGAAACGTGGCATTAGAAGATTCATATGGTCATTGGCTTACTGAGAAAATTTAAATGAGGGGGTTCTTCCAGGGAAATATGGACAGAGCAAAACTCTGTGTCTTCCAGTATCTGTAACTACAGGATCCTTTTCGGATGCAGTGCACTACCAAGTGTAATTTGGGAAGCAAACTGTAATTTGTTTCCTGTTATCCTAGGAAGAGTGTATGAAGATCCGAGCTGAGGCTAAGCTGGATATCAACCTGGAGAGGAGCAGGGTCACCGATTTGGTGTGTATGTTTGGATTTTACTAACCAGGTTGGGAACAAAAATCACGAAAATGTTTATTTTGTGGGGATTTTTCACCCCACACGTAAATGGATATCCAGCTCAGGGGTAAGGTCTAGGGTAAAAGTTACAATTGGGATTAAGGTTAGTGTTGCAAATTTTAAGGCTTTTCCTTAAAGTTTGACGAAAAATCTCCAATGTCATTTTTTTCCTAAATAAAAGTTTCATTTTTACAAGACTGGGACATACTTGACACCACAATGTAGATAACCAAATAATCAGAAAATTTGCACAAAGCTCTTATACCTCCTTGCTGGATTAAAAATGGAAATAGAATATTTTAAAACAGAAAAAGATGAATGAATGAAAAATAAGTAATTTAAACTTAGGCCTGTATTTAAAAAGAACAAAAAATATATCGGACTCACCATTTTTGGATGAGAATGCCTACTAAATTTAAATCAGGCCGACAGCATGCTCTTTGAATATACCATGAATAGTTTATACAACCAAATCAAATATAAACAAACGATTTGCAAAAATAAGAAAATATTTCCAATATATAACCCCAACAATTTAAAATTAAGTGTCATTGTGTGCCTCACAATGGAATGCTATACCCCTATTCCACCTAATTCATTAAACGCAAAAAGCTTTTACCTTGAATAATATTTATTGGCATCATATCTTTTTAGATTTGTTATAACACTGCGTGTTATTACAATTCATGAAAAATATTCAGTGACCGATATAGCCACCCTTCTTTTCGATAACTGCCATGATTCTTCCATCCAAGCAGTCTGTCAGTTTCTTGATCTGTTCACAATCAACTTTCACTTAAGCAGCAACTCCAAAATGCCATTCAAAGAGGTGTATTTTCTTCCCTGACTGTAAATCTCACATTTGAGAAGGGCCCACAAGTTCTTAATGGGAATTAAGTCAGGTGAGGAAGGGGGCCAGGTCATTATTTGGGCATCTTTGAGGCCCTTGCTTGCTAGCTAAGCAGTGGAGTACTTGGATGCATGTGAAGGAGCATTTTCCTGCATAAAGAACATGGTCATCTTGAATGCTCAGGACTTGTCCCTATACCACTGCTTGAAGAAAGACATCTTCCAAAAACTAGCTGTAGGTATGGGAGTTGAGTTGGACCTTTTTTGGACCTTTTCAACCTAAGAGGTCCAACTATCTCATCCTCAATAATAGCAGCCCATACCAGTACCCCTCCTCCACCTTGCTGGCACCTGACTTGAAGTGGTGTCCTGTGTCCATTAGTGATGGCCACAGGCCCATCCATCTGGTCCATCAAGGGTCACTCTCATTTCAACTGTACAAACAACCTGTGAAAAATCAGTCTTCTGGTATTTCTTTGTCAAATCTATACACTTCAATGTGTGAATCTTATTCAGTGGTGATCTTCTTTCAGCCTTTTTGACCTTGGCCATGTCTGTGAGCACTTGACACCTTGTACTTCTGGACAATCCAGGTACGTTGCAGTTTTGGAATATGATGGCACTGGAGGATAATGTTTTCCTGGTAGCTTCACGTTTAATTCTTCTCGAGTCTTTCGTGGTTAATTTGCGTCTTTTCTTCTACATAAATTGTTTGCACCCAGTTGACAAAATGCAACAAAATGTTTGTGTCTGGTGGCCTCGCCTCAATTGTTTAGCTATTTCAAGAATGTTGCATCCATCTGAAAGGCATTTTACAATTTATGACTTTTCAGTGTCAGTTAAATCTCTTTTTTGGATCATTTGACTAATGGTCATGTAGCTGCCTAATAATTATGCACACCTTGACATAAGGTGTTATTCACTGTTGCCACACCTCCCCCATTACACATATACATCGCCTGAAAATGATTCAATCCAATGAGCATTCAAGTTTATATGGTTTGTAGTTGTGCATATAATGATATGTTTAGAATACTCACTTGCGTAGTAATTGATCACACAGTATAGATTCTATTACACTTTCATTGAACAGTACAAGTAGCCTACAGTACAACAAAATGCAGTAAGCATCTAACCAGAAGTGTAAAAAGAAAATATTATATTAAGTATTAAGTATATGTATATTACAAGCAGATAATGTAAATGTGCAATTAAGGCAAATAGAGGAGGTGTATGTTACAAGTGGGATAACAGTTGTTTGGTTACAAAGGCAATTCCTAAATGACATACAAGATGTGCAAACGTGGCAAATTAAGAAGTACTGTACTAGGGTAACATGAGCAAAGCGGGATGCAGGGATAGCAGCACTAGGGTTCTTGAGTTAGTCATGTGTAACTTTAAAAATGCAAGTACAATGGCAATACTAAATGTGCAAGAGGCAAATTGAATGTGCAAGGTGCATGTGCAACTGAAATGCAGGGGAAGCAGTGGTGAGGTTCCAGAGGTAGACACGTACTTATAACCACTGAAAACTTCCATTATCAGGCTTTGCAATGCCGTGTCAGAGTAGTACAAGGGAGTAGTGCAACAAGGTCCCTGAGAAGTGGGGGGATTATTGTAAGTGATGGGTCACAGAGTTATCTTGCTTATAGAGTTCAGCAGGGTAACAGAGGATGGGAAGAAACTGTTCCTGAACCTGCTGGTGCGGGACCGAAGAGACCTGTACTGCCTGCTTTATGGTAGGAGAACAAAAAAAGTTTGTGGCATGAATGTGAAGGGTCCTTGATGATCCTATGCGCCCTGGGCAGATACCATTTGCACTGGAGGTCTGCGATAGCAGGACACTGGGCACCAGTGATGTGCTGGGTGGTTATCACAACCCGTTGCAAGGCATTCCGGTCGGCTATTGAGCAGCATCTAAACCACACTGTGGCGCGGTTTGTCAGAATGCTCTTGATTGTGCAGCGGTACAGGTTCACAAGGTTCTTGGATGATAGACAGGCTTTCTTCGGCCTCCTCAAAAAGTACAGGCACTGCTGCGCCTTTTTGACCAGAGCTAAGGTGTTGAGGGTCCAAGAGAGGTCCTTGGAGATTTGGACACCCAGAAATCTAAAGCTGGACCCACCACCTCAGTACCCTAAATGAGGACTGGGGCATGGCTGCAGCTTTTAGACTTCCTGTAATCCACAATGAGTTTAATAGTTTTCTTAGTGTTGAGGGCCAGGTTGTTGTCAGCGCACCGTGTTGCCAGACGCATTACCTTTACCCTGTAGCCTGACTTGTCGTTGTCACTAACCAGGCCTACCACCGTGTGTCATCTGCAAACTTGACAATGGTGTTGGAACAGAGTACAGAAGCACAGTCGTTGGTGAAGAGGGAGTACAGGAGAGGGCTCAGCACAGAGCCTTATGGGATCAGGGTCGAGGTGAAGTTGTCTAACCTCACAGACTGGGGTCTGTTGGTTAGGAAGTCCAGAGTCCAGTTGCTGATCCCTAGATCATGGACTTTGTTGACCAGGCCAGAGTGGATGACAGTGTTTTTCTACTACCTGGAAAATCTGTGGTGTTACCTGCCCATTGTTGATTACAATTATTTCTATTGAACATCAGTGTAATAGTTGTTTGAGAGCAGGACAAACCCCTAGTCTATGGGATAGGATGTTTGTTTGTCAAATAATAATTGGCTTAGTTATTTTAACAAACAGTAAAAATCATAATTATCAAAAGCCACGCTTATTTTTGCTCCCTTAATCTTTCATTGGATTACACTGCTGTAGATTATTCAGGGGATCCCCCTAACTAATTTCATAGCGTTCTCAAGCAATACTAAAGAATAATTTCCTACTTTGATCCAGTAAATGGCCGTTGATCAAATTCTTATTGACAATGAATCGATCTTCGATTAATCATTAACACCCGTAGTCAAGATTATTTATTTGATGTTACAGTTAGAGGTTCATGAAAATAGGAATCACATATTTTTTCCCCAACAGGGATATAGATGCATAAAATATGGTTATTACTCCTGTCGTGGAAATCACTAAATGGGAAAGGCACAGACAGTAGATCATTTTCACAAGTAAAGCTTTATTCAAGATTTATAAACCTGGAGCAGTTAACAGCACTCTCGACAGAGTCAAGTCAAAAGCTCACTGTTGAAGGTTGAGCTCATGGCCTATATACATTCAGTACAGCCCACAGTGTAGTCTACATGTCTCACCAGCTTCTCTGCAACCTTCAGCTTAGAAAGATTACAAGATGTTTACAGCCCTTAAGAAGTTTAGCCAAAACTATAACTATCTTTTGTAGGCACATCCTGTACAAGTGAGCAGAGCCGTAACACATAATGGCCTTACTAATTTACTGGGTTCAGCATAGAATAAGCAGTATGATTTCATTGTACTATGGAATAAGAAAATTTCCACCACACTCCAGAGACATTGAAATGAAAAAACAGCCTGCCACAAGCTTTGTCTTTCTTTCTCACTAGACCTCTTCCTCTTTGTTTTCTTTATCAGTTTACAGAGCAGGAGA
The DNA here is from genome assembly GCA_016801105.1 of Esox niger. Classification (NCBI taxonomy): domain Eukaryota; kingdom Metazoa; phylum Chordata; class Actinopteri; order Esociformes; family Esocidae; genus Esox; species Esox niger. The sequence continues at coordinate 3,673 of JACXGJ010015799.1, read as the reverse complement.
AGAAGCTAATGGAGAACAGTACAGAATTCCACAGGAAGGTATAAATCCTAATCCTAATTCCATCATGTTCTTTATAATATTTCTACACTGATACATAGTGTTGTTGTTACAAAGTGGTTTCCAGTCCTGTATTAAAAAGCACTTTTGATGCAGAATCTCTGTTGAGAATGCTTTTTTTTCCAGGATGAGGTTTTGTCTGAAAACTGTCTCTTATGTTGATAGCAATTGGACGTGCTATATAATGTTCTCCTCAGAATGCTGATATTGAACACGACACAATGGAGACGACTAAAAAGATTGATCTGGAGGTTGCCTATCTGAAAACACTCCTAGAGTCACTGAAGCTGGAGACCATACGCTATCTGGCAGGTAGGGTTTGTGCGAGTTAAAAAATTATTTGAAACATGATACATATTGAAGTGGTATTGTAATATATCCCTCTTTGTAAATTTTTTCCGGTAGCATCCGTTTTCGCCTGCCTAGCGATTACCTTGGGATTTTACCGCCTTTGGAAGTGATTAATTGCTGGTTTGTTATTTTACGCTTTCACATTGATTATATTGTACTTAGATAATGTAGAAACAGTCTTCAGTATTCATATGTCTTGTTTAAAGTTATCATTTTTATGTATTTCTATTTTTAAATGACTCTGTGTAGAACAAAGTGTAAGACTGTATATACACACCTGACACTTAAGTTTACCTATTTAGAATCAGGTAGGACTCCCTTTTAACTTTATTTAGTAGGTCAGCAGTTTCTGAGATGCTGGGATGTCTGGCAACATCAATCATACCACGGGCAAAGTTGCATAGATCAAGTATCTTCGCGTACTAATTGCTGGACAAATTACAACTACAATTCTATTGAGTTGTTGCCAAATTATTTGCTTGGCCCATGATTTTCATTATTAAGCACATGTATTTAATGAAGTGGAAAGCAAGTGTGTGTGGCAACTAGCAACTTCATTAAATTGTACCTGCAAAACTGCAGTCTCAACATCAAGAGTGAAGAGGCAACTCCGGGATACTGGCCTTCAAGGCGGAGTTGCAAAGAAAGACACTCAGACGGGCCAAAAAAGAAAAGATTAAGAAGGACCAAAGAACACAGTGACGGAGGCAGATTGAGGGGTAAATGCCAGCAACCGGAGACTTGTTTTACGATTACTGAAGCTGCCAGTTTAGGACCTGTGATGTGTTTCTCTCAAACTAGACACTAATGTATTTTTCCTTTAGCTTAGTTGTGCACCAAGGCCTTCCACTCTTCTTTCTATTCTGGTTTGAGCCAATTTATGCTCTTCTGTGTAGGGAGTAGAACACAACGTTGTACGAAATCTTAAGTTCCTTGGCAATTTCTCGCATTAAATATGGTTAATTTTTCAGAGCAAGAATAGAGTGAACACTTTCAGAAGAAAGTTAGGTGTTTCTGGCCATTTTGAGCCTGTAATGATACTGATACTTCAGGATCTCAACTAGTCTAAAGGTTTGTTTTATTGCTTATTTAGTCAGCACAACATAGCCTTTTTATATTGATATACTTCAGCAAACACAACGTGTCATTGGCAGCAAGCAAGTTTATTCATATAGCACAATTCATACATAGAAGCTATTCAAATGTGCTTTACAGTGAAAATAGAAATACTGCAACAGAATCAAAACAGTCAGATTCATCATCAGCAGATGGTTACACAGAGGTTATTCCTCTGATAGCACCAGAACTTGCATTAAAATTGGTCATAGATAGCTAGATATACATTCAATAACAAAATAAGTCAAGAAGAGAAATATAAAATACAGCATATAATAGATTCTTATGTTTTTATATTCTATTTCTATAAGGCTCACAGAGTGGTTAAGTTTAAGAGCTCAGTCATAGGCATGTGAAAAGAAGTGTTTTTAGCCTGGATTAGAACACAGGCCTGATGGCATGTGATAATGGACCTGTTTGCCTGTAGGTAGATATTCCATTAAAGAAATCAACCGTTTCCAGCTTACAGTAGACATTTACAACAGTAAGAATGTCTACACTGTATTTCTGTAGTTGTCTGTCTTAAATTGTGACACCAGTAAACGTCCCTTTTCTAAACATCTTTGGAAAAATAAAGATCTGTATTTGTATTTTATTTCTGTTATTCAATATTAGACACCTATGGGGGTGAAGTTATGTTTGTATATAATCAACCACAATAATAAAGGTTGCTTATCAAAACTTAATGTGAATTCTATTTACATAGAAATTACATGAAGGATTTAATAAAACAAACTTTAAAAAAAAGAGGTTTGGAATAATATTCCATATTGTATCCCTAAACTAAATGTAATTCTTAATCTGTCTACTTTTAAAGATTCTGTTGGATGTGCCAAACTCATTACTGGGGCTTGCACAGCAAATTGTAACCGCAGTAACTATAGCAAATTGTTTTCTTTGCAATCTTACCCCAGTTTCCCAGCAAGAGACAAAAAGTTAGAACATTTCTTATAGTCCTCTACTTCTCAGCTCTTTAAATCAGAAAAGAATTCATAAATGACAAAAACCGCTACAGTGGAAAGTACTTTCTGAACTGGATACACCAACATGGACATGTGTCAATGTACCTATACTTCTCACCTATTCAGATCTGAAAGAATTACAAAAATATCTCTAAACACACTTAACATACTGCAATAGGAGTAACCATTGCAAAATAAATTTTTGGAGCTTTTAACAAAACTCCAGTGCAATGTAATTTCTGAACAAGACACACAAACATGGGTTTCAGCCTTCAAAATCTTTTCATGCTTATGATTATTCAAACATATGATTGTTCACAGTTTGCTGTACCAATGTACTGCTGAAAAGGTAGTTGGAAAGCATTACAGCAAGCCCCAATAACTTTACTAGTAAAGGTCAAGTCTAGTTACATTCAGTTATAAGCATGAAATGGGCCTTGTTTCTCCAAAATAAAGGTTTTTGTCAGTATTTTTAAGTGTGATTAGGTGAACATCTGAAGTCATTATGATGTATACTGGCCATGGTAACCATTCAGCTTTTGACTGTTGAACAGAGCTTGACTAGATACTGGCTAAAGACAGAAAATAAACATGCTTCACACAGGTTGCAGTGAGAACACACAATTGATTGTTTATTGGTACAGGTGCAGCTTAAATAGAACATCATATGGCATGGTCACATGACAAACACACCTGAGAGGAATCCACAATAATTGGGAGCATACTCGTCAACCAATCAATCAATTAACACCCCCACTTGCTCACACATTATTCACAAAGAAACAAACAAAAAAAAACAATGGAAACCAACTGCATTACATCTTGGCTTGTCTATTACCCAAACAAGAACTTGGAAAAGGTAAGTAACTTCACTTTTGTAGCTGGTTTAGTCAGTAGGTCAGCAACCATCTGATCTGTTGGGCAATACTCCAAAAACACTTCACCATTGTTTACAGTTGATCTCACAAAATGGTATTTAATATCAATTTGCTTACATCTCTGTCTGCTAACAGGATTCTTTGCTAATGCAATTGTACCTTGGTTGTCTTCATAGATCATAGGTACACCATACTGATAATCATCAAGATGTTCAAGCAGTTGTTTCAAGTACAAACACTCTTGTATAGTGGCAGCCAGTGCCATGTACTCGGCCTCACATGTTGATAATGCTACAGTTGGCTGCTTTT
>JACXGJ010015798.1:0-13061 GCA_016801105.1 Esox niger | reverse complement strand
GATATGTCCATTATGTCAAGACAGGGGCGGGGATATGTCCATTATGTCTAGACAGGGGTTGGGTTATGTTCATTATGTCAAGACAGGGGTGGGGATATGTCCATTATGTCAAGACAGGGGCGGGGATATGTCCATTATGTCAAGACAGGGGCGGGGATATGTCCATTATGTCTAGACAGGGGTTGGGTTATGTTCATTATGTCAAGACAGGGGTGGGGATATGTCCATTATGTCTAGACAGGGGTTGGGTTATGTCCATTATGTCTAGACAGGGGCGGGGATATGTCCATTATGTCTAGACAGGGGTTGGGTTATGTCCATTATGTCTAGACAGGGGTTGGGTTATGTCCATTATGTCAAGACAGCGGTGGGTTGATGTCCATTATGTTGACTGTGTGGGAAATGCATGTCTATTAAAAACTGCTGGTCAACCACTATGATGCACCTGTTGTAGACCGACATACGGTTTTGATTAAATTGAGTCCTATCTGTCCCTCAACAAACCCCTACCCAGGACTCCTGCTTATGTGGGTAATGTCTGGGTACTGGCATTTAAATAATGCTGAGTACATGGTTTTATAATGGAAACACAGATACACTGATGTCATTGGCTTCTTCTCACATTCTGAACTCATAAATTAGTGGAGTTTGTATGTATGCTTGCGTGTGCGCGTTTCATAGGCATGTGCGTGTGTGTTTACATGTCAAGCAAGAGGGTGAAAGCACTTGGCCATATTGTTTACATGTTCTCACGCGGAATGATTAGCTAAAAGCTTCAGGTAGGCCCAAATATGTGACGAGTTTAAGTCAACCACTCACGGTGCCTGTGGGCCTTCAGCTCAGGACTGATGTCCCAGGACAACACTCAGAAGTTAGCAACAACAACAGTAGTCTAAAAATACCACTGTGTATTCCGTGTAAACACAATATTACCACTGTGAATTCCATGCAAACGCAATAATACCACTATGTATTCCGTGCAAACGCAATAAAACCACTGTGTATTCCGTGCAAACGCAATAAAACCACTGTGTATTCCGTGCAAACACAATAAAACCACTGTGTATTCCGTGCAAATGCAATAATACCACTGTATATTCCGTGCAAACACAATGATACCACTGTGTATTCCATGCAAACCCAATAAGCTTTTTGGTGCCATTAGCATTAAGAACCAAACATTGACTCTATTATTGTTTTTACATTGGGTGATCCCTCATTTAACCAGGCAGGTCACAGAGATATGAATATCTGTTACCAAGTGAGCCCTTGCCAAAATACAGCATAACAAAAATGTAAACACAAAATTAACTACCTCAGCATTTTGCATGTCCTGTTCCTTCTCAAATCACACGCTGGCCTGTCCCTGCGTTAGTCAGAAAATGTTGTCATCTGGGTTAAAAATGAATATATGCTAATATACAATATACAGAGATGGTTTTAGATGCCCTTGGGTTCTGGTTAGGCTTCAGCCAGGCAGCCATTGAACTGTCAATCATCTGGTGTTCTGCTTGGGTCAGATCTCAGGCTGACAGAATATAAAGCTGCTCTCTGGGTCCTTCATAGGATGGTTGAAACCACCCCAGAGCAGAACCAACAGTCTCCCAGAACAGTTGGCCTTATTCATGTCCTATTGTGCGTTGGGTATTTACATACACACAGGCACACATGTGTGATCATACAAGAGTCTGTCTTTCTCCTCAGGACAGTGTGACAGGAGCAATGGTGACAGGTGACGTGGGGATCAAGGAGGGGTCACTGACCTCTTTTTGGGAGGTCATGTAGCTGGCAGGGTCCTGAGAGAGCTGCCTTTAGCTTACTGGGGTGTGAAGATTCCAAAGCCAAACAAGAACCCAATTAGTACTTTGTTTTAACATGGTGCTTTTGTAACTGAGGTTTTGCATAAAGTTTTGTTCTGTGGTCAATTTATAATGGAAATATTAGTAATATTATTTCCAGCATAAATATTAGTTGGGTTGATGAAGAGGTGCCATAATCCCCTGGAAATATCCCTCTCCAGGGTTGTCAGCACACTGGGGTGTCGGCCAGTGCCCTCATCACTAATCAGCCTATAAATCCAGAATAGCTTGTGGGTATTATTGTCATTAACCACAGCTACACCGAACACCCAAAATGAAACCGTCATCCCTATGCCAGCAATACAGTGCTAATAATTATCATTACAATTATGATAATATGTAACCGTAAAAATAGTTGGCTAATGTAATATTTTTATCAAGGCCTGGAAAGATCATCAGATAGGGAAAGCACAAGTCTTGTCTCATACTGTAGTATTCACTTTCCCATAGCTAAACGTCAAACCAATTATTTAGTTTTGGAGCTTGTCAGTTAGCTCTGGCGAGCATGGCCATGACTAATGTATGAAATACCAAAAATATGCGGAGTCTTTGATGTTCAGAGATGTCTCACGTCCATGCCTTTGTGGAACCAATAGGACAAGCCCAGATGAGGCCCTCCTGCCAACACCTTTGCCCTCTGACCATAAGTGACCTTGGCTATCGCTGTAGACACTACTTCCTCAGGTCGCAACCTTTTGGGGCGTTTGTGAGGATGACTACAGCCTGAACATCCTAGATAAACTCTCTGGGAACACACCATGGAGGTGAGCTTTCGCCTGCCCTAAACATAACTGTGTGTCAACATGGAAAAAGTGTTGAGTTATTCAAAAAAATCAAGTTGAACTTAATGTTTCTGCCAAACAGATAATGTATGTCTGTTGGTTTCCCCAATGTAGTTTGGCAAGGAAACCCAATTGATAATTTTCTCACAAGCCTGGGGTGTAACTGATACTCCCTAACTGCTGTCTCTGAGCTGGAATTGTGATCAGAACCATAATCATATCTTAATGTTAAACATGTTTAAGCACCACATACCACCAACGCCCCACACTTTGAACTCGTAGTTAGTCTATTATTATATGTGGAAGGAACCAGCTTCATAAGCGTGCTACAGAGAGGGAGTCGGCATGCATGGATTCAAAACATCCAAACACACTCACTCAACCCAAACACACCCTCTGTCCAGAATTAGAGCGAAGGGCACCTACAGAAGTTAGAGAAAACATGCACATCACGGATTCCCTTTTGGATTCCAGATTTGATACGGGTGAACTTTCCATAAACTCCAGGAAAATAACAGGGACAACCGGTATAGGGCCAAAGGGAAAGTTCTCCCAGGGATCCAAGAGTGTGTCTCAATTCAGCAGGAATGTATAGCCCAAATGGGCTGTCATGGTGTCAAGGCAACCGTATCTAGGAGAGGGCACACGTACACTTCAGCTCAGTTGTTGTTTATATTCAAACCACCATCGGGATATTCTGTTTAGAGTAAAATGTAATGACATGTATCTCATTTTAACTCTGCATTTCACACATACATTGAAGACAAACACATGTTGAAGATGGACATATCTCATTTCAAGTTGTCAAATATTTTACATGAACATCTGCAGTGAATGTTTGTGTTAGTTTAAATGCAGGCTTAGAGGTTATGGAAAGTTGCCAATAAGGCAGAGACGATATCTGCCTGAGAAAGGGCCATACAGTTCTAGCGTGTTATCTCAAAGTGTTCTTGCTCCTATTCACATACAAACAACCGGTCTAAACAGGAGTCAAACAACCTCCATCTCAGTTCAGCGCAGGTTAAATCAGTTACCTGACATTCACCACTGAGAACAACAGTGGATGGACTTTCACTATTCAAAAGAGAATTTGTTTCCTCTTTTGCAACCTTACCATGTTTAATGATTTGTAGTCCTCTGAAATCCCTTAGTGTGTAACCAGGAGGAGAGTTGGAATGAGTAATTTCCTCTCTGGAACACATTCTTCCATTGTGTATAGAGTTCATAAAGTGTATGGACAATTAATACTGTTATTGCCGGGGGGTATTATTTTCCTACAGGGAAATCCCAACCTAATGGACTGATAAATCTTTCCAAACCTGGGCATTAAGTACGCCAACCTCATCGGGTGGAAACCCAACACAGGGAAGGAAAACGGGTCAGAAACCCACAAAACAACTCTTGATCTGAGCCCTCATCCGAAAGCTACTGAGAACCAGCCCAATGTAGCCAAACAGGTCCTCCTGATTGGTTGTGTTGTCGTATTTCAGCTCCTGTTTCGAGTAGCCTCGTCAGGACTGTATTGGTCTGTTGTGCGCTTCAGTTCGTCGTCACTGACTGCAGGTCAATCGCCTCGGAGGCTTTCAGCCGATTGACCTCTAGTTTTCTTTACATGCTGTGTGCAGCTCAGCCCGACCCACCAGGAGACAGACTAGATCCATCAGATGAGTGGACAGCCATGTACCATCACCTGTACCGCCCAGTGTCCTGTCATGACACCCTGCGTGTTATAGCTATCCACACACATTGCAGAGCGCTCTGAGCCACGATGAGAGGAGCTACATAAATCCAGTCCTTTATTAGCCAGTTGTACTCGTTGGATGCCGGCCAGCTCCGTTCAACAGCCAGCTCACTGTGGTCAAAGCCTTTATCATTCCCATTCCAAGCAAAGTCAACACTGCCTTGGTAATGCCAACCAGCAGTAGGAAAGCCCTCTGTAAATGGAGAAAAAATACCTGACAGGATGTTAAAAGGCTGAGATCAGTGGAACAGACACCCAGCAGGGTCTATTCATGACAATAGAAGATGTTTTCTTTCGAGTGCTTTCATCTGTCTTACTGGACGTCTGCTGGGGGCCACAGGGCATCACATCACTGTTCTTACTTCCCTCCATTCGATGGCAAATTGGAGAGAAGGGGCCGTTTTCAGGACATATGTATACGTGTGTAGGCGTTCGCATGTGTGTGTGTGTGTGTGTTTATGGGATTGGAAAATCTTGTGCAGGACCTCTACTTTTACCAGCTAGGTCTCTAATAACAGAGGCCCGGCAGTGTTTTCAGCAGAGTCGGGCCGGGTGGTGCATAACCTTTACAGAGCGCTGGCAGACTTACTGAAAATGTCATTGCATCACAACACACACACACACACACATCTGATGTGTGTTAGGGTATTAGATGTGCTTGTGCCTAGCACATATGTGTGTTCGTGTGTCCAGAGCGATGCTACAGAGCCCCCCCCACCTCAGCACAGCTGATGGATTGTGTGTGCACCATATCATCGTCCCTGGGAGGTCTCGGCGCCTGTCTAACAGTCTCTGGACAGTCAGCTCCCCAGACAACAGACAGCTGCTGTTGCACCTCAGGAGACAGGGGGTCAAAGATGTGGAGGTCCATGTGGACAGGAATTACACTCCACCAGCCAGTAAGGAACTAACCGCCCGGGCATGCTTTTTCTGAAACAAAGCTGGTCCCAAACCTGAGAGGGTGGTCTTCCCTGAGCCTGTTTGAGACAGACTTGTGTGCTGGAGTGATTAAGGGATGTTGTTAGTGTTGGTGTGTTTCTGTGCGTGTCCTGAAATGGCTGTCGGAAGGTGTTACTCTGAGATTTCTCTCACCTCTTCAGTCATACTGCTCAGAACCATCCTGGAGACAAGTACTGCAGTTTACCTCAGTGACGGGAAGAAAAACTGTCATGGGAAGTTAACAGAGAGATAGAGTGTGAGAGAGAGAGGTGTGTGTGTGTATGTTGTTAAACTCCCAAGTGACTCAAAGAGAGATTTATAAGAAGTGATGCAGCGACCTCTGGACAGTTAGCCTGGACATCAGTCACTGTCACCAGTTGGTTGCTGTTCTGCCCTCAGTGGTTTGATGCATCAGCTCACCTGACAGCAGCGTCAGTATCCAGGCTGTGTGCTGCCAGCCAGGGGGTTATGAATTGTCGCCTGAGTGAGTGATGTGTTGATGTTGCCCAAGCCTCGGAGCTCACCACGGTGGCTCTCGGGCCGGGGCTATAACAGCTGGCTGGGACTCATGCGGGGGCTTCAGAATCCGTCCTCGTTCCGCTCCATCGCTGTGATACCAATAATAATTTGGCAACGCTTTTTCTTTTTCTCCGCGAGGGCTTACGACATTCTGTTTTTGACACAGCTGCGGTATTTCGTTCGTCTTCCTTATTAATCGCAGCACAAGTGACTCTGGAGGCCTGACCGAAAACCAAACCTGTCATTCTAATTTGAACGGGAAGGTAATGACCGGACTAAGAGGCTGGTAGACCTCCCTCGGACAGTGGATCAAGCTACTGTGTGTGTGTATGTGTGTGTGTGTGTGTGTGTGTGTGTGTCTGTGTGTCTGTGTCTGTGTACGCACACACGCAAGGGGGGAAATCAGAGAACTACTATGAAGGAAGATTGAAGAAGATTGCAAATTGGAGAAGGAACGGAGATGTATTAATTAAAGACTGTGTGGGTCTTTAGTTGTCTGACCCTTTCAAATTGGTTTCTATAACTACCCCTTCAGAATTCAGAGCCCCTGCCGGGAGGGTAAATTAAAGACATGCCCCGCTGTGCGACTCAGTGGATTACTGTAATTAGTGGGAAAATCTCACAGGGTAATTTAGTTGGATTAATACAGTATGTTTCCAAAAATGGGTCATGGAATATTTATGATAATCCATTTGGGCTTGAAATTGATACTTTTTTCACCAATAATTTAACTATTGCTTTCACAAAGACATGGCCACAGGGATAAAGCTTAGCTTAGATCAACTAAATCTTCTATTTCAAATGTTCTGAACAGATGTTCTGAAAATACAGAAACAGGCTGAAAAGGCAGTTTCGGCAATGCGTAATCAGTGCATCATTTAGGGTGAGATCTGAATCTTGAATATTCAGTATGAAATACCCAAACTTTCTACATGTTTGAATAACACACGCACTTGAGTTACGACTGCTGGAATGATCCACTTCACCCACTGAGGGAGTGTACACACACTGGTCCCAAGAGGCTCTCTGGAGTGATGAATTACATCTGGGAAGTTGAAACGGGAACACTGTTGCACTAACCAAGATGACCTCTGACCAGAAGATGATCCTCCCAGCAACCAGTAGAACACAGGCCAAATCTTAATAGAGAGATGCAAGTAGACTTTAGACTTATTCTACGTGGACACTGTCCACTCGCTCAAATCGCAAATCTCTCAACCCCTGCCGCGCTGTCGCTGAGCCTTCCCTAGCGCACACACATGGAGTTTCTTCCAAATGTATGCCAGCTACTACTTTTTAAACAGTATAGTAGAAAAATCTGTCTGCAAATATGAACACGTATTTAGTGTTTACGTGACTCCACTACTGAAAACGGATTACGACAAAGTCAAATATATGATATGCCGACGTTCAAATTGCAATTTACATCATTTTACATTATTCATATACCACCCGTGATCCCAACGATCTCTGAAAACCTCCATGCATCCATTTTGAGAATCATACCTCTTTATTTAACCAGAGAAGTATCATAAATAATGGGCAAACTGGGTACCGCGATTATATGTTTTTACTTAGTGAGAGTGTATCTTAATGTCTGTGAAACAGCGCAGTGGTTAGAGAAGCGGCCTTGTGAACTTAAGGTCTTGCGTTCGTACCTCTTTACTGACAAAGTGAAGAACGCGTTATGAATTATTCCGTATAGATGAAAACTTTGCTAGCTAAAACCTTCCGAAACTACATTATAATTTCTGAAATCAAAGTTTACAAACACATATAGCGTTTTTTAGAAGTACGCATCCGTGCTAGCATTTTGGATCATGATAGACAAACACATTTGCTGGCTACAACATACAGTAGTTACATTATAGTAAGCCTTAACTGAAACTGTATATGGTAATATTGCGACTGTCTCTGGCGTGGAAAAGTTAATCTTCAGTCTCGCTAGCAATTGCTCAATTCTTATGATTATTCCAGTATGTTATTAGATACTAGTAAGCCTATTACCGGCAAATAAGCTGTTAAAACAGCCAGTGGCAAAAGCCATTCAGTTCATAGACGCTGAGGTAAACATAATAAGAAAAGTTAGTCAGTTTAACACAATGCTCAGTGTTGTCTAGCAACTGCTGAAACTTGTAATGCGGTGGCTTAGTGGTTAAAGATAATGTCTCTCACATGGAAGTTCGAATCTATTTAAAGTAATGACAGTTATACATTTAATTTGAGGGCCTCAATAAAACTTTACAGTTATACAGTATTGCGACTATTTCTAGTACATTCCAAGATTCTCTCATCTTTTCTTTTGATGAAAAAGTTAGATAGTGTCACATTTATTGATAGTTATTGTTTTTCAATGTAATTCACAAATGAAAGGAAAACGTACGTTTTTATGCTATGAAAGAAATAAACACATTCTTATGCCATGAAATTAAATAGCTTTGGCAGACTCGCTAGCAATCCCTCAATTCTTTTGGCTATTCCAGTAAGTTAGTAGATACTGGTAAAGCCTATAATTGGCTAATACGCTCTTAAAATGGCTAGTGGCAAACGCCATACAGTTCAAAGATGCTATTTGTGGTGGAGGTAAACTTATTAAGAAACGTTAGTCAGTTTAACTGTGTCAATGTCATTCAAGAATGGCCAATATGCTGTTAAAACAGCCATTGGCAAAATAAGATTTATTCAAGATAGACAAAAGAAGCTGTACTGACACCTATCACGTGTACAGCTCTGTGGTGTAGTGGTTAACAACGTCCTTCCCCGTGGGTGACCTGGGCTCGAATCTCGAGAGGGCAACCTTTTCAATTGCGGGCCGCTGAACTAGGTTTGCCTGGTTTCTTGTTTCCAGATACGTTGGTACATTTTGTTGAATCTGTTTGGGAAAGCCAATATATGCCATTATATGCAGAATAACAATAAAGGTACTAAATACATTTCCTTTGTTTGGGAAATATGTCAGGTCCTGGCTGGGGGCTCTAGGCATCTCTATGCACCTGGGGGTCACAGCCAGGTCCTGCCCGCAGAGGTGCCTCTAGGCATCTGTGTGCTACTGGTTTTGATTGTCCCCAATTCGAGGAAGCTGCCTCTCATTGCCTCTAATTGGGGACCCTATTCAAGTTCAGCAGTTTCCACAAAAGGTGTGGATCATTGTCCGTGTTGTGTGTGCACACGTGCGCACTCATTTTGCGCTTTGCCGCTCCTATTGTTATTTTTGCGTTATAATAAAAGGAAGTTTACTTGTCTATGACTGTGGCAAAAGCTACATAGGTCCAACAACTCCACATCACAATGCAACATAATCAATAGAAAATAAATAAAAAAACAAACACGCCTGCTAATAAAGAACTCCCCTCAGTTAAAGCATGACATGCCCGTGGCCTTGTTAGCGTCTCATTAAGAGGAACAACGACAACATCAGAACATGCGTACAGGAAGACTAACAGGACAATCGGCACCCAATCTCTTCCCCCTCCGGCCCTCCAACTGGAGCAACACAAAGCAGAGGAAGGGAAGGGCGAGGAGGATGCACGCTCCTCTCTCCTCCAGACCTCCCGAAGACATAGAGCCATCTCTGTTTTCTCAGGAGCCTGTAATCAGACGGAAAAACACTGAGGATCAAACTGAGCTGATTGTACAGACAGGAGGAGGATCATCAACCGGGAATGCACCATTCCAGCCAACCAAATTTCAGTGAATTAAATTAAGAGCAGTGTGGCTGTTCCTGTGTGAAGAATGGAACAGGTCAACTAACCCCCCACCCAGCCTGGTCCATATGTCCATTTTGTCATATTATTCAACCCTGTGTTAAGAACCACTCATTGACGTGTTAAAACAACAGCTCCATTTCACTGTTGTTGCTGGCATTATGCGCTGATCAACTACGCTTACAACCAAAATACAACCACCCAAGTGCAATTCGTATTCTTGTTCCCCTCCAATGTTATTTTTTTTGTATAAATATGGCTTGTAGGCTAGGAGGTTGGATCAGTCTGGTTTAAGTATTACCGCCACTCTGTTGTTTCAGGCTTCACATTTGGAGAGAGTTTAGCACCTATACGCCAGCTGACTTGAATTAATGAGCCAGTGTGCTTTGGAAATGTGTAAAATGAGTTCAAACCCTTGTGACACACATGTTGCGGTTTGAGCCTTAACTAGCCACCTGCACCTTATAAACTTGGAGCCTAAGTGATGAAGGCAAAGTGCTGACATGTAGATAACTACTGTAGCCTCAAGGTTGGTTTGAAATGACTACTGAGACCTAATTTGAAGACCAACTGAGGTAAAACGGTTTTATTACTGTGGAGAACCAAAACACCCATCCAGATGCCCGATTAAGAAAATGAGCGTCAAGGCATATTGCAGTACATTGTAGACTTAGAAGGGTTTGGGTGATCAGTTGTAAAGGGTTTTACAAATATCCACTGAATTCAACTTTCATGGTATGAGATTAATCACATGTCCATTGTGATTGACCTTAATGAACGATAAAGTGCTCTGTGCTTGCAATCTCAACTGTGGCCGATAACCAAGCTCATATGTTAACCATGCTCTATATACACCAATCAGCCGTAACATTATGACCTCCTGCCTAATATTGTGTAGGTCCCACTTTTGCCGCCAAAACAGCCCTGACCCGTCGAGGCACGGACTCCACTAGTCCTCTGAAGGTGTGCTGTGGTGTCTGGCAGTAGATCCTATGTCCTGTAAGTTGCGAGATGGGGGCCTCCATGGATTGGACCTGTTTGTCCAGCACATCCAACAGATTCTCAATTGGATTTAGATCTGGGGATTTTGGAGGCCAAGTCAACACCGTGAACCCGTTGTTGTGTTCCTCAAACCATTCCTGAACCATTTTTGCTTTGTGGCAGGGAACATTATCCTGCTGAAAGAGGCCAATGACATCAGGGAATATTGTTGCCATGAAAGGGTGCACATGGTCTGCAACAATGCTTAGGTAGGTGGTATGTGTCAAAGTAACATCCACATGAATGGCAGGACCCAAGTTGGCAGGACCCAAGCAGAACATTGCCCAAAGCATCACACTGCCTCTGCCAACTTGCCTCCTTCCCATAGTGCATCTTGGTGCCATGTGTTCTCCAGGTAAGTGACGCACTCGCACCCAGACGTGTGCACCAACATGTGATTCATCAGAACAGGCCCCCTTCTTCCATTGTTCCGTGGTTTGCCAATGTCAGTGGAAATTTGACATCAGTTTCTATGGACTGATGAGTCAACAACACCAGGGCTGAGTTTAACATAAAACGAGCCATTGTCGTGCAGAAAAGAACCCCATCTGAAGGATGGTGGTGAATGTGTGATATCTGTGGGGCAGTTTTGGTTTTTTAAAGGCGTTAGAAACCCTGTGAGGGTACATGGGATGGCATATTGACTCCATGGATTTTAGGCTGGAACCTGTTGCCTTTGCTAGGAGGCTAGAACTGGGTCTCCTTTGGATGTTCAATCAGGACAACGATCTCAAGCATACCAACCAATGCCCAAGCAAGGTGGATACCAACCAATCCACAAGCAAGGTGGATACCAACCAATCCACAAGCAAGGTGGATACCAACCAATGCACAAGCAAGGTGGATACCAACCAATGCCCAAGCAAGGTGGATACCAACCAATCCACAAGCAAGGTGCAGGCAAGTCCAATGTGGCTTGACATTAACTGTGGCCGAGTCAGTGCCATGTTTAAAATGCCTCTTGCCGTCTCAGCAGTCTTTGCTGCTGTGCTGTGTTCATGTAATAAGTGATTGTTAACATCTTCCTTAAGGTGCTTTGGTAAAGGCCTAACTTTATTATAACTGCACAGTATATAAACCTCACTCAACACAATCGAGTGAGGTGTGGACTGTTGATTTCATTGGTCCTCAAATGCCCAAAGAAGGATTGTTCTAGGAAATATGTTGCCATAAAAATTCCTTTTGCTATAAAGTGGCAGTGACCTTTTATACAGAGACCTGGCTTCAGGACAGACAAGTGGAAAATAGAAAGCAAAATATATCCCAGCCACATTCCAGAGCTGGTCCCTCTGGGCAAAACAAACTAATGAAACAGGGATTTCTATGAATCGTCCTGATGTTTTGGGTGGAGATGAAGCTTTCGCATTGCTTACGTAGTAAAATATTTACAGTAAAGTTTGAGATGTATAAGCGGTCAGATATTACATTTCACACTAACAAAAACAAAAAACTTTATTTGGCATAATTTCAGGAACATTATACATGTTTTGGTTAACTTATTTTTCTAGAACTACAGAGATTACAGTAGATGCTCTAAGCATTTGTTTCAGGCCTAAGACCAGATTCTAGTCCAATGTAGCCTTTTCCTCTCAGCGTCTGTCATAGCCCAGCATCTAGTCCAGAAGTCCCCAGTGGCTTGCAAAACAAAGGTTTTTTATGGGATTACATGGCAAAGAATAAAAGTGGTGCCTCATTGCTAATACCTATACTCTATTGTCATTGAGTACCGTACAATAAAATACAGTTACCATCTAACCAAAAGTGCAAATAGAAGAGAGCAGGAAATGTTGTATTAAAGTATTAAATAAAATGTATGTTACAAGTGGAATGTAAAGACGTGCAATGCACTGCAATATGGCAATACAGCAATACAGCTGTCAGCACTTTCTCATGCTTCATTTAATCTCCAAAGAGTTGGAATACATTATATTATCACTGTCTAAATTCTTAATAGTTAAAATGAACATTTTGATTTAATCTAAATAAACAGTTAAATCAAGTGGTAAATTGAGTAAACACATCTTTAATTTCAATGCAAAATAAATTCAACGCATTGTAGATTTTGGCTGTATAGTAATGCAGCATAGAACAGTCAAGTAGTGTAGATTTGGCTGTATAACAATGTAATATAGAACAGTCAGGTACTATAGACTTGGCTGCATGACAACATAATATAGAACCGACAGGCAGCATACATTTTTATTAATATATACTATACAAATGGCCTTCAATGTACCTCTGCAGGACACTTATTTATCAACTCCAAAATGTGCAAGATGATGTCTGAGAGAATTACGGTTAAATGTAGACAGAGCGATGATGTGGAGGGCTGTTAAAGGGTTGTAGACGGAGTGATGATGTGGAGGGCTGCTATGTAGATGGAGTGATGATGTGGAGGCCTGTTAAGGGATGAAGATGGAGTGATGATGTGGAGGGCTGTTATGTAGACGGAGTGATGATGTGGAGGGCTGCTATG
>JACXGJ010015797.1:0-13048 GCA_016801105.1 Esox niger | reverse complement strand
AAGACACTGAGTCCATTTGTGAGTGCATCAGTGAACATTTGAAATTCATGAGGGAAACAGATTCCATTTACCTGGAAAGACTTGAGGCCCAGTGATAGAAAGATAAATACTTGGATTACCTACAATATTGGTCAAACCCATGGAGGGCCAGGTGTCTGCATTTACATTTTTGTCTGTTGTCACTCCTACCTTGTGTCGGGTTGACTATGAAGATCACTAATTAGTTAGGACTTGCCCTAACCTGGTTGTCTAGGTATTAACTGGACAGCTATCATAAGGAAAACAACAAATACAGCTGACATTACGCCCTTCGTGGAATGTGTCTGACACTCCACACTATATAAAAAACTTCACAGCAGTAGAATCAGCCTCGGAAGGCAAGAAAGAAGGCAAGAAAGAAAATATCTGTCCTCACTGTCGTTAGCTGCACTGGACAAGTATCTGTTCAACGACTAGAATGTAGATGTGACTGAGCTTAAGGATATCTGCAGTACATAATTGTCTGTACTAAATATTGATCAGGTTTCCTTGGAGGATTACAGTTATTTACCACAGAGTTTTTACATTTTGTACATCTCAATTGTATTGATAAGACTTGTGAGCAAACGTGACAAACTAGACTGGGGTTTCTTTCTCAAGTAATCGGTAACGTGAAAATTATGTCCTTGGCAATTTTAAGTCTAAAGGCCTTTTATTGTGGCCTAACCACACCTATGCAATACTCATGCTGTCTGATCAGCATCTTGATATGCCACACCTGTGAGGTGAATGGATTATCTCGGCAAAGGAGAAGTGCTCACTAACTCAGATTTAGACAGATTTGTGAATAATATTTGAGAAAAATAGGCCTTTTGTGTACATAGAGAAAGTCTTAGATCTTTGAGTTCAGCTCATGATAAATGGGGGCAAAAACAATTGTTACGTTTTTGATTTTGTTCAGTGTATATCAAGAATGTCTACATCTGTTCAACGAAGGTCTGAATCTGTCATGGATTGTTTTCCAATTTAGCCTATTTTTATAAGCTAATTTAATATAAATATTTCTGTATTTGATACATTTACCTATACAATTGTAAATCTTACCTATATTATGTCTGTACATTTCTTAATGTACTGTTCCAATTTAGAAGCAGTTACGTAGGAATTTCTTATGCAGTTAATAAAGTATTCAACCCCATTGCTATGACACACTTGACTGAGCTGATGTATGACTTATTATCACATGACATGTGAGAACAGAACATTGATCATAATTACATTTAACACAGAGTTCACAAATAATAATTACATCAATTCAACTAGTTTGTCATGTCAAATAGCATGAACACCTTTATCAACTTCATTATTCATCAAAGCTACATCTGTTGTTAATTGTATTCACTGGTGTAGTGGTGCAACCAGGACAAGTGTAGAGTTAACTGGTCTGCCTAAGGGCCGTTTATCAGCTTGGGGACTCGATCTAGCAACCTTTAGGTTACAGGTAAGATTATCCTTGAGATTTCAAACAGCTCTCTGTGTAATGGCTGGTTATGACCATTGACCGCCTCCATGTGTCCTGGTATAAAGATTGTGTTCATTCTGTATTCATTGGAGCAAGAAAGGAAAGAACTATGGCAGGTTAACATCGTTGCCTCATGCTGAAAAAAGATGGCTCTCCCCTGACTTCTGCTTGCATGCATTTTGTTCATGGATATCAAATTGAGGGAAACTGACACCTGCATTTCAGTTGCACAAGCTACCTTGCAATTTGCCTCAATTGCACATCTAGAATGCCATTTAGAATTGCCATTTGTAGCCGCACAACAATTTATCCCACTTGTCACATTCATTATAGATAATATTTTTCCACTGTGTAGTGTGAAGTCATTCAATGCAACCATTACATTATATAATTTCAATGTGACCAATACATATAATGAATAATTTCCTTCATGTATGTTTTCTCACTATCAGACTCCTCGTCCACACCAGTGACAGATATGTAGCCTGATAGACCAGTAACATTAAGATGCTTTCTGTACAATGACCTGAAAAATGTCCCTGTGGTGTTACAGAACATGTTAGTCTCCTCTGGGTGGATGAGACAGGTTATAAGCTGAAGAAAGACTCCAGACACCAGGTCACACAAACATCTGACTGTGACGTCACTCTGAATGTGACTCTCCAGAAGGAGGACAACAGGAAGTGGACATGTCAGCTGACCAAAGATGAAAAGAACATCTTCATTGACTTCACCTTCATGGTTCCAGGTAATTATTGTATGATTGGTAAAGATATAGTACATCTTCCATTTTCTATTTGGATATATACCTATCATCCCTACATTTTAGTAAATAATATGTTTTAGAGCAGGAGTACTCTACTCCAACCCTATGTGGACTGGAGTCTGCTGTTTTTCTTATTTAACTAATCATTAACAGACTGTCCCAGGTCTCGATAAGACCGGGTGAAGGCATTGAGAGTATAAACCTAATAATTAATAGATTCATGTGGTCTGTGTCGAGAGTCTGTAAAACATCATCTAAGTGAGCAGAATGACAAGATGGACAAGAACAGGGACAATCAGGGGGAGGAATGGTCAGCGGAGTTGCAGCCAAAATTGTTAGGTATCATCAACGAATTGATCTTCAACACAACCTGGAGGACTTTGGTCATGGACAGTTTGGTTCCTGGTGATCCTGAGGTTGAGGTCCAAGGGATCATGTCCTCCTATGTTTAAATGGAGCCTGAGATAAGGAACGTGTAGAGTGTGAATTACTTGGAGAAACAAGGATTTACAATGGAGAAGGAGAACTGAGCCTACTCTCCCTACAAAAACATATAAAGCGTAAAACATTGGGGCTGAGACAGGGGGGTCCAGTGACACTGTGGCCTGTCCGAGGGTAACCCCACAAAGGGCCCAACCCTCAGGAAGTCAATGCATCCACATTGACAAGAATCAACCAGAGGGAAACCAACCATCCGCAACCACCGTGTAACCCATAGATACAGAATCCTTGATTGATCCATCTAGTTCAGGTGTGAACATCCATCCCTCCCGGACTCTCACGTAAAACAAGCTGGACCAGGTCCAATGATCCATGATCAACAAATCAAATGTATTCATGAAGTCCTTTTTACATCAGCAGTTGTCACAAAGTGCTTTTACAAAACACCACACCACACAACGGTTGAGTACAATTCATGGAGGATGAACAGGATGTCAGACGGCTTCCTTGTCTCATTGTGAAATAGTGACATCTTGTGGTAGGTAGCAAACCTGCATGCTGGGTTGTGATTGCTGGAGAATGCTCTCTCTAAAGACAGTCTGGTTACTGGGCGAGCAGTTTAAAAAGAAACAGAACCGGTTGGAAAGATCAGAAGACACATTTACTCTTGAACCGGCTGAGGAGTTGCTGTGATGAGACAAGGTCATTCCTTCCTGCAGTGGAAAGGTGGGGGCCAACCCAGCTGCTTCCCCCATGTGGAGATCAGCCTGTCACTGCTGTATTCTGGAGTACCACCCTGATGTCCACATGATCAGATCCACGCTGCAACAGACTGTAAGTCTCTGACATGGCTAGTCAGATCCCGTCTGGTCAAACCACACGACTGTACCATATGGTTTCATTTGGGACACACGTCCAAGACACCGATTATCTTCACCTCTCCAGTAAACTATTTGTGATATTTTTTACATATAGGCCAGTAACACATTTTACACTAGAATACTGCATGTTATTTATGTCCTTGACTTCCAATTCATCATCCTGTTTCTATTATAGAATGAATGTGCCAAGTTGATAGAAAAGCACAGCTAATCAAGTTACCAGTCCCACAGTTGAACATGGACATAATGCAGCAGTGACTCATTGACTCTGTTTAATTTCAATACAGGCTTG
Source organism: Esox niger (assembly GCA_016801105.1). Lineage (NCBI taxonomy): Eukaryota > Metazoa > Chordata > Actinopteri > Esociformes > Esocidae > Esox > Esox niger. The sequence continues at coordinate 9,167 of JACXGJ010015797.1, read as the reverse complement.
CAGAGAGAACAGCAGCTCTAAGACAAACCATTACCGGTACAGAGAGATGTCCTCCAACACACACAGGACAGGGAACCAAGGCAGGTGACGGTTGGTCCCACAGACAACCATGTGTGGCGCTCAAATGCTAATCTATAACTGTTGCTGCGTAGCCATACTGAACACCAACCTCACAACCTTAACACTTCAACAGCCTCCTACATGTCCCATGTACCTTGATCTCCCAGCTCCCGATGTGGCCAAGCGGTGGAGATTTCAAGACAGTAGTTGTCTCACACGTGACCAGGCCCTTTCTTCTGTACTGACCCAGACAGACCGTGAACACTGCTTCACTTACTGTTAGAGTGCATAAAAACCCACAGACACCCTTCTGATACTTTAGTCACTGTTGGCCTTCCTTTACTGGAGTGACCTCTGCTCTGTATCAGAAGAGTTGGTTGGTAAGGAATATTAAGAGTTTCAGCATAGAACCTGTACGCCACCCCCTAGTGTCGACTTTCAGCTTTAATTCAAGTGGTTTTATGAAACGATTAGGAATTGCTACCATTTTCATACATAGTCCCCTTATGTCAGTGGCTCAAATGTAATTGGACAAATTAACCCATATGTATAATTATCCTTTTTAAAACAAGAATCATTTGCAGTTCATGACTGCTTGAAGTCTGGAATGCATGGACATAATCAAACATTGGCTTTCCACTGTTGTGATGCTTTGCCATGCCTTTAGTATAGCTGTCTTCTGTTGTTGTTTGTTCGTGGGTCTTTCTGACTTAAGTTGGGTCTTTAGCAAGTAAAATGCATGCTTGATTGGGTAGGGTCATCCCCTTAAAAATGTGAACGCAAAAGAGGTGAGCTTCACCAGGGGTGTAGGAAAAAAATTCTGGGCCCGGTATGTAGACGGTCTCTGAGGGCCCCTACCATTTGAATTCAAACATTTCCGAGGGCCCTTCTACACATTAGGGCCCTAAAAACTATCCTTTTCCCCTCCGGTCCGCCACCACTGACCTTCCTATTCACCTAGCCATAGGCCATAGGTCAACAGATTAAGGGGGCGGAAACCAAACGTGATTGATAAGCCCGGAGGCCACTAACCACGGACAAGAAAACAGTAAACGAGAAAAAAGTCATGTTCAGTTGTGTCCTTGTGGATGAACAATTAAGAGAGATTTCCAGGACCTCATCCAACCTACAAGTTCTGATTGGTGCATGTATCACAGTGTCCTGGTCAATTAGCCTGGCTGCTGCTGCACCCAGGGAAAAAGAACGCTGTAAGCGGGGAAGTACAAGTTCAATAGCTGTCCCTACACAACCAGCGGTGACGACCAGCGGTGACGACCAGCGGTTATCATCCTAATTCCGAGGCCGTCCTCCACGTCACAATTCCTGATCAGACGGTGTCGGAGGAAAACTCCTAAACTCAGTGGTAGGCTATTCCATATTTAAACAGCAACACACTCACGTACCCAGCAGGACCTATAGTTTCTTTCGGTCAGCCTGAAGTATAAAACCCCCCAAAATGAAAATGATTCATTCACAGATTTCTATACACAGTAAGCTATTAAAATGACTTCATTTAGGTTTTTAGATTTCCATTTTTCAGTAACAGTGTAGGGAATCCTATCTTTGATTGACTATATCTTTGCTCAGTTTTCAAGTTACCAATATAGTAATACTAGTGTATTTATTAGCCTATTTGTAGTTCAGAAAATGTCATTGACTGAATGTGCTTATTCATATTGCTACAACATACCTTTATAGGCCTTTTGATGGTGATCTTACGAAGACAAAAGGTCCCGAGCAGGCAGGTCCCCAGTTAGAAACTCCAGGAAGCCTTCCAGCCACTGCCTTCCATCCATGCTAGTGGTTCCTGAGCCAAAGGCTCCATGTCCATAGAATCCTGGGCTTCTGGTTCTATTTCAGGAGGATCCTGGGCCAGAGGATCCTGGGTCAGATGTTCTATTTTAGGATGTTCCTGGGTTAGGGGTTGAATATTTCACATTACACATGTAATTGTCTCAAAAAATTTGTTTTCAATAAATCTATAATGTAGCTGAGGCACAATCCCAGAAAATAAATCACTTCCTTCTACTATTAAGGATGACCATTTTATACCTTCAAATGTCAACACAGTGGCAGGCAGATTTGGAAACTAACTGTCTGAGGGTTAATTCATTGGAATCTTCTCCAGCCACCTGAACAGCATCCTTCAGAAACATTTGGATTAATATAGTCACAAATACAGACAAATAAATGTCCGCCATACCACAGTCCTTTGTCATAGGTGACATTCACAGATATTATGATGGGATAGATATCTGCTAAGAAATTCCCCTTTGTGAATGGTATTTCTCATTGGTGCAGCTTTTCTGTCCATCGTCTCTCCCTCTAATTAAGGTGATACAATTACTCAGTAACTGGTCTCTCTTATAATGGAAGTTTGTGTGTGTGTGTTTACCCGTATGGCAGGTTAAAAGTGACTTTAACAAGCTATAGAAACGACCTAACGTGCATACCACCACGAATGCGACCGCATATGCGTGTATACAAGTATGCACCCATGTATAGGCGTTCCTATACCCGTATAGGCGTAGTGTCAGTATACACGTTCAGTCGACTGTCATAGACAACCTACCCAAACGACTGAACGCACTTGTATACGCGTGTAGATATTATTCTATACCGCAGAGGGCGCAGTAGCCTGTGGATCTACACGAACACGAAGTTGTTGAACACCTCCGACGAAGAGATGAAGAATGGATTCGTTCTTGGCCTGTTGCAGGGCAGTGAAGTTAGTCATTTATCCAGCAAAAACCACCAGGCATGTTGACTAGATGTGCTTGGTGACATGCAATATAGCTAGGTGGGTTTTGTTGCCTTGGTTTGCTAGAGACATTGAAAGAAAATACACTAGAAAATGTCATCAATGTTGCCATAAACTATCGGGAGTTGGCTATAGCACATCCTTCCCAAACCAAAGTTCATGTCCCCTGTTCAATCAAGCTTGTTGTTGGCTAATATTTTGAAGAACTATAACCGTAGTGTCTTATATAGGCTCATCATTTTTGGTAGATCTTTTTTTATAATGTCTTTGCTATGCTGCTTTCTCTGTATATGTTTTAATGCTAGCGAGACGGGTGGCTAGTTAAAACCACAGACAACAAATTTGCTAATATTAACATGTTTTTCATCGACAGTTTTGAATCTTTCTTTGAGGTTTCCCACAAATAAACTATTTTCTTTTAGCCTATTCTGTAAATAGGACTTTCTCTTACATTTTTCTTCACAGAAAACGGATATATCTACCTATAACGTGTGGCCTATTTACGTTATTCTTTATTATTGTAGTTGTCTTGTAAAAGTACATTGCAATTATGGAAATAAATGGTTTAAGGAATGGTTAAGTACTGATCATTATTCAATAAATGTACTTCACACATATTCAAGGTATTCCTACTTTGTGATTACACAGTGCAGATCGGGAGAGTCATATTTCTCTGGAGAATGTTAGAAATAATTTGGTACTTCTTACATTGTTTTAATTTTTTTAACATTTTGACCTGTTTTATATTATCAATAGATTTATTTAAATAAGAAATGTAGAATTCAAGCCAGGTATGACAATACCTAATTCATAATGTATAGCCCTCCAAAAAAACTTAAATATTACTGTCACGTCCTGGCTATGACCCTAGCCATCTTCGCGCTGGCTGGGGCCATAGTCAGGACATGGCCAGAAGAGGTGCCTCTAGGCACCTCTATGTGCTTTGGTCTCCCCAATTTGAGGCAGGTGTTCGTTATTGCCTCCAATTGGGGAACCTATTTATGGTGAAGGGTTGCCCACAGTATTGTGGTTTTTTTTTGGTTAGCAGCCGAAGGCTATGCGACCCAGTCATTTGGAATTGTTTTGAGTTTGCTTGTTTCTATCTTTTGTTCGTCCTTAATTAAACTATGGACTATTATATCCACAACGTCTCTGCGCCTGAGTCCTTCCACCAATTCTATTACAATTCCATAGGGCAAACTTGGCAAGGACAGAAAAATAAAATGCGAAACATGTTATTCGTGTTTGTGTAAAATCAGACATATAGCAGGTTGTCATTTTTTCATGACTTGGCTAAAGAAATATTAAGTTATTTGTTTAAATAAGTCTCAAAGGTGTGTTCATGTAGGTCTACTGTCAAAATGAATCGTGGCTCCAGTCATTCTTCGTGTTGGTATAAGTTTCTGGCTACAATGGGCTTAACTATAAAACTATTTGGTGAAATATTGCAAGATATGTGCTAGTAAATATGTTTGTTGCATTACCATGGGGCACAACTTTGTGACAAATTTAGTATAGATGAATAAAAATATATTTATACAGTCCTACCAACCTTTTAATCTATGTTTTTTGCCATTCCTAAACGAAAGTCGACATTGTTAATTGTGTCTATGGTTACCTCATATCGATTTAACAGACTAACAGTACGATAGGATACACAGTCAAACATTACTCAGCTTTGGTCTCGGTTTCTAAATCTAGCCTAACATTGAGCAAGAATAATCACGGCTCCACAAATAGTAATTCCATTACCATTTGCTAACTATTAACACCATCCCTATTAATGTATATATAAAAATTATGCTAGCCTATATAATACTCTTTTGAAATACATTTTCTTCAAATAAAATCACCTTTTTGTTTGGCTTATATCACATCTCCTGCTTGACCAAATTCAGCAACATAATTTATAGTCAGAATGTCAAAATTAATAAATGGGAAACTCTTTTAACTATCAAGTGGCTTTTTGATCCAGAGTTCTTGTAGCAGCAGTTCTTATATGAAACGAAGATAATCCAAGCAATTCTGAGCGATGTTTAACAAAAATAAATGTTGGATTTATGACTCATCACCGGCATATAATTCTCTACCCTAGTCAACACAGGTTTGTTCCCTTGAAGTTTATTGAAACAGACAATGTCCAAAAACTGATTTGAATTTAATTATTCTAATAACAGATTTTCCTTAACAGTAGGCTCACTGAATAAAAAACGTTATTAAAAATGCACTAAACTTGCAAAAAGCACCTTCCGATGTTTGGTTCAGCCTTTCTGAGAATAAAAATCCCGCTAGACCAGCGCCCTCTACCGGATAAGTGAATAAATACATACAAGTATACACATGCGTTCAGTTGTCGGTCACATACGCGGAGGTATACACGTTCAGTCGTCCAACACAGTCGCACTATTCAGTCACCTATAGGCGTAGCGTCAGTATATGCGCTCAGACGACTGCTTGAGTGAACTTTCCATGTTTTTGGACTGTGTTTAATTGGTTATGGAAGCATTTTGACCCTCATATTTTGTTTGTGCTGCAGTTGTTGATACATAACCTACTTTTCTACTGGATAGCGTACTGGCTTTACGCTCATCACTTTAGCTCTGTCATTATTGGTAAGACAGGCAGTCATAAAAACAAACATTTACCAGCAGAAATCGCAAACGATTTAGCTTATAACTATTTAGCCTATTTTGTATGAATTTTAACTTATATGTAATGTCTAAAAAATTATAGCAGCAGAAACAACAATTTTAACGGCACACACCAGCAGAAACCAAGCACCAACAATTGAGCTTATTTTTCCGAAACTTCGCGTTGGGTTGGGAATGTGACTGTGTTAAAACAGTTTTCAATATCATAGTATATCCTTAACTTTGTCACATTGCAATACCTCTGATTTTTCTGAAATAACACACCAGAGCTATGCATTAGCCATTGTTCGCGTTTCAAATTAGAACTATTGCTAGAACTGTGGATCCAAAAGCCATTTGGTAGCTAATTATTCAGATTTGTTTTGATTAATTTATATACAAGAACATAATTCCATGTTAATTCATATGTCATAGCGGCAAACTGGCTAGGAAGCATAGACTATACTTAAAATGTAAAACATGGTATTTAGATTCATTTTAAATCAAATAGCAGGATGTCATGTTTGATTCCTCTGATAAACAATAATTAAGGTAGCCTATCAATTTGTGAGAAAAAAATTGTGCGTCCAAAATGATTCGTGGCTCCAATCATTTCTTGTGTCGGTATAGGCTTCAGGCAACAAATTACTACACAACTATTTTGTGAAATACATAATATGTGTAAGCTACTATAAAGTAAGTGCTGGTGAATAAGTTTGTTGCATTACCATGACGCAGACGTTCACGACAAACTAAAGTACTATTGAAATAGTCTTAGCAAGCTATTAGCTCTGTTATTATGACGTTCCTAAACAAATGTCACGTTCTTAACTTGTGTTTACAGCTATATAAAATCGATTTAGCAGTAGCTACCATAGAATTTGGCTACGCAGAATTGCATTGGTCTCTGTTCCTAATTTTGGCTTCTGGCTCTTTTGCAGAATAATAAAGGACCGAAGGCAGGGGGAGAAGCGTTGTTTACCTTGTTGTTTATTGACAAAATATAGTACATGTCTGTCTTAGATGTTCAGCCTTCTTTTCATCTCTCTTGGTCTTTCCAAATGGCTCTATGCTTCTCCAAATGTCTCTGTCTTGAACAGCCCATATATACTAGAACACATTCCCTCCACTTTCAGGCTGTTCCAATTGTATAAGGGCAATTTATGTTTCAACACCCCCATTCCTAGTCCCAAACTTTGGAATGTATGGGGAATGTGTTGAGTTAATGAGTACCATAGGTTCAACCACTTTCCTTTGGGCTGTTTCCAAGTATGTACAGAAAGTTACATACATTTGCAAAGCAACATTACTCAGTGTTGTGTCCTTTAGAATTAATATACACCTAAACCGACATATTTTTTCACACTAATATTGCCATCTCTTATTGCTAGAATAATTATTATATTGGCAAGTTTTGCTAAGACCACTCGTTCATGGCTGGCATTCATGGCGGTTTGTTGTTATTAAAATAAAGCTATTGTTTAATTAAAACTGTAAATGGTCACCATTTTTTTTATTATAACAGTGTAAGTACAAAATAATTTCCAAATATAGTACGTTTACCCACAAGAGTGTTTTAAAATACTCAACATGGATGGAATAATAACCAGTAATCGTTAAAGCATGTATTTCCATATTTGCAATGTACATTTACAAGACATCTACAACACTGAAAAAGAATGTTAATTGGCTACACATTATCACTTTTCAGTGAATACAATTTTTAAGAGAGAAAAAGACCTGTTAACTGAAGAGGCTAAAATAGATTCTTTGGAAATCTGAAAGAGAGATGCAAAATTGAAATAAAAAATATGAAGAACATGTTAATGAATTCGTTGTCCGTGGTTTTAACTGGACAGTCTCGCTTGCGTTAAAACAAATACAGAGAAAACAGCACGGCAAAGACAGCATTAAAAAACTTGTATTAAAAAAATATTTGCCTAAAAAATTATGTTATGGTTATAGTGCTTCAAAGTATTAGCCAACAACAAGCTTGATTAAGCAGTGGACCTGAACTTTGGTTTGGGAAGGGAGGATGTGCTATAGCCAACGCACGATAGTTTACCGCCACAGTGATGAAATGTTCGAGAGTGAAAAAAAATACAATGTCTCTAGCAAACAGAGGCAACAAAACCCACCGGTAACTAGCTATATAGCATGTCAACAAGCACATCTAGTCAACATGCCTGGTTGTTTTAGCTAGATGAATAAATTTACTCCCCTCTAACAAGCAGAAAAACGAATCCATTCTTCATCTCTTTCTTCGGAGGTGTTCAACAACTTTGTGTCCATAGAGAACCCCGGGCTACTGTGCCCTCTGCGGTATAGAATAATATCTACACGTGTATACACGTGCGTTCAGTCGTATGGGTCGGTTGTCTATGACAGTCGACTGAACGTGTATACAGACGCTATGCATATATGGGTATAGGAAATGCATATACTTGGGTGCATAAACGTTTACACATATACACGGTTGCATACGCGTATAGACGCATTTGCGTTAAGTCGTTTTTAATAGCTTGTTAAAGTCACTTCACCTGCCATAGACAATGAGACTACGAGCTACGTCCCTGCCACTCCCATGAGCGCTACCTGCATACAGCGTTTGATTCTAGTCCACTTGTGTCAGGCCTGATGCCTGGCGCGCCAGTGACCAGCTAAGATATAACACCCCATAATCTATATGAAATGAATCATTATTTCCCAACAACAAATTTGTGGCCAGTGAAAATGCTAAAGTCAAAAAGTTAATGTCAAGCACTTGAAACAGATCAAAAGACCATGATGGAGAAGTGCTTGATGCCAATTGTCAAGCATGATGGAAGCAAAGTGATGGTCTGGGGATGCTTTGGCAGTGGTGAAGTGTGAGATAAGTATTAGGGATAAGGGATCTTGAAGAAGGAATGAACAAAAATTTGCATCACGATGACATGCCCTGCGGATGTTGCTTGTTTGCAGCCACTTTCCTCCTAAAACAGAACAATCACCCAAAGAAAATCTCCAAACTATGCAAGATCGTTTTAGGGAAAAAGTATTTATCTGTTATTCTGTGTAAATAGATGTGGCCAGGCCAGGCAACGGATCTCAAGCCAATAGAGCAGATGGAGCCGCTTGACTTGATGGTTCATAACAAGTGCCCATCCAGCCAATCCAGGAATGCTTCAGGAAAAGTGGGTTGCAATCTTTTTCGATTTCCTCAACAAATTAACACCTAACATGCCAAAGATCTGCAAGGCTGTTACTGTTGCAAATGGAGGATTCTTTTACGAAAGCAAAGATTGAAGGATGCAATTATTCTTTCTAACAAACATGATTATTTCTAAACTTGTCAATGACCGTATTTCATATTGATATTCCCTACATTTTCTATTCTAACACATTGTCAGAAAAGGCATGCTTTCTCACATGGGTCAGATGAATGGATAGTATGAAGTCCATATCTGGTGTATGGTGTATGGTATTCGTCAGGGTTTCAAGGCCTGAACTGAAATGCAGACCGGACGCAGGAAGTGTTTAAAGAATATTTATTGAAAATCAGCCAGCAACGTCGGTGGGATACGTGAGGAGGGGTTGGGTTGAGGAGCACGGTCGTGGTATGGAGATCCGGGGTCCCAGGTAGGTGAAGCAGGTGAATTATCCGAGTGACGAGATGAAAGGTGTCCGATATCCCAGGTGTTTGGTGCAGGCGAGTATCCAAGCGGCGTGGCAGGGCA